>JAQFZW010000722.1:0-44703 GCA_034687055.1 Heteromurus nitidus | reverse complement strand
ATTCGCAACACTTCAAAGTGTATGTTCACACTAGTTTCGTTGCAATTGGCGAGTAGCTACAAAATAATGTCCATTGTTAGATATAGCATGTGGTTGAATTGTACGTGACGAACGAAGACGTTATAGTAGCGTATATATAATTTGTGATTTTAATGAAAGCATGTGAAGGTAACAATCAAGAAGCATTTAACAGACATGCATATAGCATAGCGTAGGGTATAAGTACAGCACAATGGTTGACGCAACAAAGACCCAATTCTTCCTTCCAACTCCAACTATTTTTTCCTTAAATCATAAAAGTCTCCATATCACAAATCGTATATTTTATTCCATTTTCAGTTGGGTATAACATACATTCGTGTGTTAGATGAAGTTTACATTGTTTACCGACCAAAGAATCGTGTACAATTCACACAGAATAATATAACACGTTCCCTTTTACCCTTGCGTGATAAAGCGAGTCTCTTCAGAAGAACCTGTGCTGAAAAAATTAAAGTGCACAAAGGTGATAGATGTAAAACAGCGAACTGCTCGATAGATTTCCTTTTTTATCGCCCTTCATTAAATGATGCCAATACTTTAGCTTGCATCGGTTCGACTATAGTAATGTGCTTCCATCAATATGTGGTTTATGAAATCAGGTATTTACACATGAAATGCGCGCATAAGCGTAATAAGAGTATTAAATTTACTTGCTTAATTGTGGCATCACAAAATTGTGTATATGCGCATGCACAATTAAAACAAGACCAGACCAAGGTTCACATGTGCAAGCGTTACGAAAAGTTCATGAACGATCAACGATTCTGAGAAAAATCTCGCGAATTCAATGTAACATGTAACTGTGGGTGCTATACCTGATACTATCGATAAAAAGGGGACATTTCGACTTAGCTTCATGAAGGATGACAATGACGTTACTTTTACAAGTGACTTCCACGATCCACGTCCATTGCACTTGTTGGTAGGTAATGTCATGTGGTTTGTGTGAATCATAGTTCATCGATATTATTGTTCGTCGCTTACAAGCTAGATTCATTGTACAACAGAATTTGAGTTAGTAATGAACAACATATACATAACTACACACCTTTCCTTGTGTCAATGTGACTGACCTTCGTTTTTGTATTAATTAGTGATTTCATGACGGCAGCAACACGCATGTTGACGCAATGGTCCATTTTTATAATACAAATCTCTGCTATCCTACTTTTTACCTGTGGATAAGGTAAATAAGTGGCTCCTTGAACCTGGCCCAAAATTGATTTTCTCACGCGAACGTGAATAGTGAATATTCAACGCGAAACTAGTTAGCAAAAACATTCATGTAAAATTGATGCAATCCATATTTATTCAAAATTAGAGTGTTCAAATATCAACCGCAGCGGTTTTATGTCCTACGAAATTAGCGAAATAATGGAGAGTTTTTCCTATATTTCATCATGCTCATGAGTCAGCTTCAATCATGGGCTGAAACTTGTAATAATTGTTATTACGATTTATTTTTATAATGTCGGCTTCGAATGGTTCAAATGATCACTAGGATTTTCCCGAAAAACGTGTCTTCAAGCTGTGGTCAACGTCAAAACTGCCTGGATCCTTTTATTGCTTTTTGCTCAAGAACATCGAACACAAGGAAAGTTCTGGTTCGGAATCTTAACTAGTTTCGTTCTAATCGTTCTTCAGTTTAACCACACAGACCACAGTTGGAAATAACGCCAATTATCTCTTTTTATATGATATTATATATGAGCGTCTATAGTGTTTCATCTCGTCTTGCACGTTTGGTTTTTCATTTTGGTTACATGAGGACGGTGAAACCCCTATAGCAACCAGCTACCACCCCTCCAGCAACCACCTCTTCGGCAACCGGCAACCACCCCCTGGCAACCACCGCTTCCAGCAACCACCCCCCTGGCAACCTCCGCTTCCCGCAACCACCCCCGTGGCAACCATAGTTTCCAGCAACCACATCGGTAGTAATTTATGATTTATTTTATTAGTATATTTACAGTATTTATTTTTCACATTATCTGCTTAAGATTGGTAAGGTTAGGTTAGGTCAGGAAGGTTAGGTCAAAAATAGAAAAATTCCAATGTTTTACACTTTCAAAAATAAGAAATGATGTACAATAGAAGTAATAATAAGTGAAAGGAAAGCAAAGTTACGATAATTCAGAAAACACTTTGCATTATTTTTTCAATTTTTTCCAAAACGTCAATTATATATTCCGTAATACCGGAAATATCCTCAGAAAATATATATGTTAGCATGCTATAGTCGAATTATTGAATACGTCAAGCTCCTATGCCATAAGTTATTCTGACATTCACATTATAGACCTTTTAGTTTCTACGAAATGACCACTGACGATGCTCAATACTACACGGGTCAGTACTCGTAATAATGTTTCCCCATAGGGTTCTGGAAAAGGTGGTAGCTGGAATACAAGTGGCTGGAGGGGTAGTTCCTGGTTGCTGGAAAGGTGGTAGCCATAGGGGTGGTTGCTGGGAAAGGTGGTTGCTAGAGGGGTGGTACCTGGTTCCTGGGGGGTATGAGCCCATGAGGACATCGTTATCCAGCGCTTAGTTGATGCTTCTGCCTCTGTCAAACCATCATACCCTATAATATAGGGCCTACATTCTCTCTTAATCTTAATTGAAAGTGTGATATCCAGTTTTATGTCATTTTTGTTTATTTCAATGAACATTAAGTGGGAGAACTTCGGACATCCATCCTCCACACACACATCTTTTAATCATCCTCGATTGAGTATATATAAGAACAGGGTGTGCATGACAAGATCATATATCAAAATGTCACATTCTTCACTTATGCAACTTATAAAAATAGCTTCCGCACTTATTGCATATAATTTTTATCTCTCCAATTATCATCTCAAATTCTCAAGCTCATCTAATGTGTTGTACGCATCTATAATCTCTATGTAGTATATAGTATATCGTCAAGTAGCATTTGAGGTCATGAGATTTGGATTTTGACCCCAGCTCCATCACTACATTGCTCCCCAACTCCCAACTAAAACCAAACGAAGCTACAAAATATAATAATTATCATGAAATTTGCAGAGCATTAGTACTCATTTTGGTCATTGTCACGCCACTCCACATACCAATAGGCACGGCATATATACCGTATATCGCATCGCATGTGTATATTATCCATGCGCAAATCTTATGCTTCAAGACTGAGATATGTCCTCGTCGCGTGTAGTGTGGATTCGAGTGTACTATACTGCTGCTGGTATACGAGTGCAATGCAACGTGATAAAAAATATGTGCACTTCACATTTCACATATTCTTCAGTTCAGTTCAGCGAACAATAACAACGTTTTTTTGATATAAAAAGTGTGGTGTGAGCTGCGAAAGCGGTTCTTTCATTTCGCCCAAGGATTTTTACAGGGTGGATTTTTGGACGTGAACAAGTTGGCTTCTTGTTCTTCTCCGGCTTTTCTTGTACGTTTTTATTAAGCTGCTGTCTGCATGTGATTTTTTGGAGAGGATGTGGAATTGTTGTGCATAATAAAAGTGCAACTCTCTGATTCTGATTTCTCTCTGGAGAAGAAGAAACCATAACTAAAATCACCACATTCACCACACAGACATATCCTCAAAGATAGATGTGGTTGTAAAGGATATTTTTTGGTAAGTTTAGGATATATCTCAAATCTCAATCATGTGTAAGTTTTGTGTGTGGCTGCATGTGCATATTGAATACTGAATACGTATACATGTCATAAATGCACTAATCTAGCCTCCTCTGCTCCCCGTGGCATTAGCATAGGGAAGACACGAAATTATAGTTGTCGAGGTTGAATAATGTGTGTTGTTTTGGTGTTAAATTCCATAGTTATGTAATGTGGCGACAGGAAATTTTATTATTGTTGGGGGAAAGCTGTTATTCTGTTATGTGTTTTGGTATTTTTCCTGAAAATAGTAATAATTTTATTGAGTGGAAAAGAGTATAGATTTTTTTGGAACATGTGTGAAGGGAAAAGCTAGATTTTATATTATCTATCCTCTGTAATCACACAACAGAAGTGATACCTAAAATTGTAAAGTGCACATAAAACATTTCCATTACTATTTATCACTTAGTGTCTGTATCTGTAAAGCACGTTAATTAACTGAAGAATTTTATTTTTATTACATTCAACATTGCAGGAATCAGCACTGTTTACTGCCCATATCCTTCTACCTGACTGCGTACTCGCACCCGGTATTCGGTTCGGTTCCAGACACCAGAGAGATTTGTTACCTGAAAGAAAGACTGGAAATTTTTAAGGACACTTGAGGAATTGTAACAAGGCCCATGTAGGATTTCAAAGGGTGGCTAGGATTACTTTTTAGGAAACAAAATCATGGCTGAGTGAGTTGAAATGTTGAAAATTTAATAAGGAAGTTTTTCAGTTCAAAATGATAAATGTCTAAATCAGTGACAAGCATTTTTTCGATTTATAGTAGGCTACCACCGGAGTTCGCTGGATTCTTCAGTTTACAACAAGAATCTGGCAATGGTAATATTGGTAATCCCAATCCCTTTTTTGACATGGAAGTCCCCTTGGATTTAATGGATGTGGAGGGAGAATCAGGTCCACCTTGTGAACATTGTCATTTAGAAATGGAAAGTAGGAGAAGTACGGAAGATGGAGGGATAGACGAGGAAAATGTTCAAATACCAGATGGAGGTGAAGCAGAGGGGTTACCGTTACCGTGCACAGCAAATGTAAATGCGCCCATAACAGAAGGAGGAGGGGTTCATCCGCTCCTGTTTCCTGATGTAAGAATCATAAATTCCATGATTTCGTAAATAATGTTTTTATTTTGTAATCAAATTCTGCGAATGTGAGCAATAATTTTTGGCTTGTTCATTTTTGTGCAGGTGGTGCGAGATATTATGAACCACTTGTCTGCAAGGGATGTGGAAAAATGTCGTTTGGTGTGTCGAGTTTGGAATAATGAAGCGTGCAAAGTTTTACGAAACAAACGAGTGGTAGTATTTTTAGAATCAGAGTCTGTGCGAGCTTACAATCTGTCAATGGGGGCTACTACGGATTTTCCTCATGCGAAATATGAGTTCTGCGTCCAAGATTTCACTGGGTTGGTGGATGAGCATTTGCGAGAATTTTGGAGAATTTTTGGACCACATATCAGGGCTTTAGAATTTCGCCAACAGCACATCTTTTGGCGTGACTTTTTCGACGTAATTGACCAGAGGGTTCCGAATTTGGAAACCCTCGCGTTGAAACATTTGCCGCGAAATGTTTTGAGAGGAAGACCTTTAATAACTGACCGAAATCATATTTTACCCGTCAAAATCCTTCGGTTAGCGTCACTACCTGCCACGACAGCAGCGGCTACTGAACGCCTTGCGGATCTCTTGAAATCATTACCAAATCTTGAAGAACTTGAATTTCTTCCAGTAAAGAACGCAGTCTTACAAACGAGAGTTTGCAATGTGGTCATAGACGTCTTGGGAAGACCCGAAGTATCTCTGCCGAATTTGCGGAAGGTTAACTTAAGTCTGGATTTAAGCACTGAAGGATTAGAGGCCCTTACAGCAAAGAGGTTTCCATTCCAAACCCTGAACGTTACCTTAAAGAATGGAATTAAGGCGACAACTCTCAAGGATCTACTTTTGTCCCTTCGACCAACTCTGACTGAGCTTAAAATATCATTTCCGGATTCCTATGCAAATCACCAAACATTCTTAACGATGAACAACTCGATGAAACCAGAAGAGAGTGTTCAGGTGCTCACCAATTTACAGTCATTGAGCATGAGGAACTTCAAAGGATCAATCAATTTTGTTCAGAATATGTCAGCGTTGAAGCAACTTCAGTTTAGCACAGCCAATCTTGCACAATCAGTTCCTCTTGGATTCAAGCAGAGGAGCCCTGCGCTCGGTTCTCGTCGTTCAGTCGAGCACAGCTTAAGAGGCTTGCGAATCACAACAACTAAACCGGTCGCTGAGACTCTCGTCCTAGAAGGCATAGCCAGGTGCTTTCCTCATTTGAATCATCTACACTTACACGACGTCGACGATGATGGCCTTGGAATTATCTATCGCAATCTGCCGTTCCTCTCTCATGTTGACTTGTTGGGTGCAAAATGTACGGATCAGGGTTTAACCGGGATTCCACTCGAGATTTGTAATGATATGGTGGAAACCAGTACTTTCATTGTTGTTCAAGCCGAGAGGTACAGGCGAGATCTCTTTATTGGAAGCCTTCAATGTAAGTTTTAATTCGAAATAAAACACAGTCACGCTACTTTATATTAATTTTTCACTTTTCAGATATGATTCAATTTATTAATATCTCATGTGATTATATTTCAGTTTTAAGAAAATTTTCCATTACTGGCTCGAAGATTTCTGATGCTTCTATCGCTTTAGGATTGGCAGATTGCAAAAATTTAAGGCAACTGAAGATCGGTTCTCCTATGGTGAGTGGTGTTAATGACAGTCTTAAAATAATAGTGTTAACAGATTTTTGTATTTGTAACACGGCACTGGAAGATTTTGAAATGTTAAGCTAAACTCCCGTTCTAAAAATTTAGGTGACAGACACCGGCGTAATTTTCATCACCGATAAGTTCTTCAAGCAGCTAGATTACCTTGACGTATCCGAATGCACTGAACTCACGGAGCAAAGTAAGTATTACGCTGGAGAGAAGATGCAAGGGATCCTCAAAGTAGCAGAGCTTCCAGAAGCACAAACCTCAATGAAGCCACCTTCCAAGCCACCTAAAGAGTGCACGGACCGAGGATTTGTGAAAGCTAAGAGAAGTGACGTTCCATCCTTTCCTTTTGTAGTAAATCCAACACATTCCAAGTTCATTAGTCCGGAATATGAGTTTTTCGAGGAACATTCAGACGACGAGCTGCGAATCGGAGTAGGTGTGTTTCCACCAGCCCCTTTCCCTGCTGACCGGAACAGGCAGCGGGTTCTCCGTGTTCGAGAAGCCCTTCGACGGAATGCCGACTTTATGCGGGTACTTCAGCGAATGGATATAAACCAGTTTCGTCGACTCTTTAGACAGGGTCATGGACGTCGGTTTCTTCATCCAATTGAATTTCAGAGGCAGATGGCGAATCAACCAGCCAGAAATATTGTTGATGCAGAGCTAGGACGTGCCGGGGACCCGGATCGCTTCTTTCGTCACGTAGAAGTTGCCGCCCCCATTCCACTTGAGCAAGAACTGCTCAACAACAATAATAATAATAACGGTCCCGATCTGAATGTTATTGATGGTCCTCCCGAACGTATTCAAGATGAAAGGGAGCCGCCCCAGCCCCAACATGAAGTCGAGCAGAACCGCTTACCCGAATTCCATATTGCTGAAATAATAAGACTGGGATTGAGATTTGATGACGTGGAGTTCTGGCTACGTAACCACCCCATTTTCGAGGGACTTGACAATGAAAACGCCGAAGCGGTATTTGCTCGAGCTCACCACGAGGCGCTGCTCCACCATTTTCATTTGGAGGAGGAAGGAGAAGGTGCTATTGCGGCAGAGAATCCACTCCCGGACGAGGAAGATATCGACTTGGATGCTCTGCGTCGTGTTGTATTAAACGTTATTGGTGAAGAGATGCACCTTGAGGATGATGAAGAGCATCATTTCGTAGCTCAACCACCCGACATAAACTAAATATCCCCTCGTACGTATAAGAAAAGGGATTTATTTTGTAAGTGTAAAAATTAAAAGTATTCTTCACGTATCTAGCAATTTGCCTACAAGTTAGTGATATATAAATGAATAGACTGGTGATGTTGATTTACAAATTAAGTTTTAACATTAGTCAGTCAGTATTTGGATACTATATAATAATTATTACTTGCATGTGCTTACCGTATAAAATTGACATGTAGTTGATAATATAAGATAACCCATGTACAATGAATTTTAAGAGTAAAACGCTGGAATAAAGAGCGTTCTGAAATATTCACGTTTCAGCGGTGCGAATATAACAAAAATATTTGAAATAACATTTTAATTGGTTTTCTGAAGGGCATTGTTGAAGTAGAATTGTCATTGTTTAGACTTCAGTAAATCTGTTGAGTATTTTCCCGCATCAGTATTCCACCCGAACTATCCACACTTCGACGTTTTTCATAGTAAATAACTCTATTGTCCAAGTATTCATCTGCTAAATTCAGTTTTCGAACCGCTCGAGCAGCGACAAGTCCTCGGTTCCGGCAAATATAACAACATAGCCAATTTTTAGTGAAGTCGTAACAGCCCGTCCTAATCCGAGAGAGTGATCTGCGGGGAGGAGGTAGCGCAATAGAACTCTTCCTTTTATGTTGGGATGCCTTCTGCTCCTGAGCAGAATCTGGACCCTTATTTGAAATCAAGTCTATTGAAGAAGCCGAGTTCAAGCCAATTTGAGCAATGGAAATGGCAGGGATTCCATGCTCCTCCAGAATGGTTTGCAACTGAGGAGCCGTTTTTGTTCGTAAAAACTCCTCCCGCATCTCTTTCATATCTAGAATTTGCAAGCAATAATCGACACCAGTGTTTTCGTCAAAAATGGAGGTCGAGACAAGCCAAAGGTCTTCAAAATAGTCCAGTGTAAGATAGCAAGATTTTGTTTGAGGAAGTAAAGTGGCCAAAGCTCTGCGGAAAACCGAAACACATATAGATAGGCTTTTATGTACAGACTGAAACTTTAATTAACGTTTTAAGGATTTCGTAATTAGAACGATAAGCTTACTGATACGCAGGTCGCACTATATTAGTAATGAATTGAATTTCAATCTGTGGGATGTACGCCACTCTTCTGTCCATCATGGGCATCTAAATTCACATGAAAACTATATAAACATATATGCTTCAAAATCTCCCAAATAATTTTTCATCAGTTATTTGAGAAGTGTACCGGCTTTAGCCCAAGCGCGATTTCATCATCGCCTTGAGCAAAGAATTCGTGGAAGATGCTTTTCTATTTTTGCAACAAAATTATCCTGCCTTTACATTCCATACGGTTTGTATAAGGATTCATCATGCATCGCTTCTTTAGTAAATAAATATTTGGAATTTAGATGTGTTTTTAATTCAAACTCCTTACGACACAAGGCAAATTAGCATCCCAAGTTTTGACATTGTCACATAGGTCGGACGCTGTCATTATCACTGCAGAAAGGTGCATGCGGTGGGTTCTGTCATTCTGGTTGAAGTTGCTCAGAGTGTAGAAGTACTCGTTTCTGTTCTGCATGTATTTTGCAAGATCCGTTGCTGGTTTTGGAACAAAAAACTCAATACTGTGTTCAGCGCAAAGAACGCGTATATTAATTATACAACAAATTACCTAATATATTCCACTGAATTAGATCCAGAAATTCTTTATACTCATCATCCGTCAAATTCTGCAAGATATTGCAGTCCTCAGAGTTGATGACGCTTAGGGCGACAGCGATATGATGCCTCTAAAATTACACAGTTATACGTACTACAGAATGCAGTTCTAACAATAAAGTTAAGTTAAGTATATCGACCCATAGGAAATAACATTCATTCGCAGAGAGCACTAACTCACCTCCATTATGGAATCTTCTTGCTTGTACAAGTGATAGAGTTCCGATTTTGTGCATAAATTGAAATGATTGTTCCTCCCCCGGTGATCAATATCGTGAGCCAAGCATGAGATTATCAGAGTCAGTGCCTCCAGGTCACTATTCTTAAACATTTTCGGAAAGAATTTAACGCATATTTAAGCTAGATAACATAATATGATCATGTGCCAGTGTCATATTTAGTATATGTAGGTTTGTCTTACGTCAAGTAACCAAGCTTAACTAACTCAAGCTTCTTCAGGAGTAAATATGAGAAATGAGTGACGCAACATGCATGCTGGAGAAAGGGCAAAGAAGTAACCATATTTAAAAATCGGTATATCTCACAAGTTGTAATTCTGCATAATATATTCCAATTCAAACCTTCCAGTTGTGATAAGGAATGTCCCGATAACCCTGCTGCATGCTCAGAATGAACCGAATTAAAGTGGATTTTCTCATTTGCCATCTATGCACAAACCCCAAGTCCATGAACATGTAGAGAATCACACCGGGACTTTGATGGTCCGGGAAGATCCGCATAGAAAAGCGGAAGTCTTGGAGTTTCTTACGAAAGGATGAGGAATACTGGAATTTCAAGTCGAGCAATTGCCTCACCTTGAAGTGACTCACTTCTCCAATGTTTGCCAGCACTTCGTTCCTAATCCCATGTCGTCTTATAGCTTTCTTCTTGTAATCGAGAAGCAAAGCTGAGGACAGGATCGCTGCAGCACGCTTCGTAAATAACTGTGCTTGCTCTTCATCTTGATAACTGAACCCTCCAGGTTTTTCAGACAACTCCACAATGAGGGGGGCTTCTCCAGAATGTTCCGCAACTGGGATGCATAAAATGTTACTAAAATTGAAAAAGCATGCAATTTATTATGAGATTGTGATGTGAATAAGAATTTCATGCAACTGAGCTGTGTAGTTCAAGTTCTTGCCTAACTACACATCCTCCAACGGAGTGAATGACTTTCGACGAAATCCCATAGTTTGCCAAGTCGGATACACTATTGACGCGCAGATTTTTTGCGTTAAGTGCCACATACCCAACACAAGTGTCCGATGTAACTCTCAAATCTTCCTGCTCATCATGAAACTAGACCATGATTGATTGAAAATTTATTACAACTCGAAACAAGTCAGAATTCCTAAAAGTTATGTGAAATTGTCGAGTTAACTAACGGCTGGATTTGGACATTTTTCTTGGTTCACAGTTGGGTTCCCCAAGCTCGCATACTTGTGCAGCTTCTTCTCCTCGACGATCTCTTGTTGCACAATGAGAACTTGGATGTATTTGGCTTGGAGAAGGGTAGCGATTTCCAGTGCCACAGTTCGTATACAATTACCAATGTCGTCTGCAAATATATAAAAATACATCAAAGTTTACCTCGTAAAAATAATATTATCTAATCGCACTCCATATATTTCGGAGATCGAATATCGTACGAATATCTCCCTCAGTCCGAGCCAAAGCTTCCAATGTCTTCACGAGCCGAAGTCGCTTGCTTTCAGATTCTTCGTATTTTTTCACGTTTATGAGCAATGGGACGGTCAGCCTAAAGTCATGGATAAAGTGACACTTTTAAATCCTAATGAAAACCTGTAACTTTTAGCGTCATTGTACCATTTATTACTGTAAGTAATCCAGCAAATGATTCCAAGTTTTCTCCTGTTCCATCGTTATCGGCACTGAGCCGTAGTAAGCGAGCACTGCTGTTCCCATAATGTAAAATGACCTTGGAGCCGTTACCGTCACGGGAATGAGGAAAAGGGCGTCGGGTTGCTCAGTTAGAATCCCTTTCCATATTGCTGCGGTCCCTTTCTCCAGGAGAACAGGCAACCGTTTCGTTATCACCTCCATCATTCCTGGTATCCTTTTCTAGAAAATAAAAGCAGAAAAACAAAGGATGCAACAATCTGTATGAAGGGTGTCAACTGGTAAATGAGTTTATAATTTGTTCGTACACATGAGTAAATGACTTTTTGCAGTACTGGCTTGTCAACAACTTCAAAATCCTCACCGTACATGCGAAGCACATGAACTTCATCAGCACCTGTTTCCATTTTCAGCTTTGATGGCATGAAAATCACGGCGTTTTGATTAAAGAAATGTACACGAGAATAAATAGGATTTCAATTTTCAATGAGGTTCTTTTGCTTACGAAGTCGCTCATTTCATGATAGATCGTTTCAGCACTTTCTCCCCGGAATAATTTGAGTACGCGAGGAAGCTTCGCACTCCTTGGAAGCTGTCTGAGGGGAAGGAGCTCGTTCATCTGGAGAGGCGCGTTCTCCTCTGGCAAAGTTTGGGGTTTAGGGGCCTTATTCTTGCCCACGATACTGGAAGATTAAAATAGTGAGCATGAGCATTTGCATTCATGTTTATCTACAGAATTACAAAACAGTCTGAAGAAAAAAGAAGCAATTATACAGTTGACTTACGAAAGCAAGGCACTCATTTTTGTTAGATTATGCAACTTTCGTCGCAGTGTGAGAATCGGGCTTTTTCAGAATTATTATCAACGAAGTCAGATTTTTTAGACAAAAACTAGCAATAGGCCAGCGGATTTCATAACAATTTCATGTGAAATCATTTCCCATGCAGCACATTGACAAATCAGGCAAATATTTTGTTTCATTTCGTGTTTCATTTTGCACCCATTTTCGTTACTTCATTTCTTGTTAGTTAGCACTGGTTAGCACCCGCATCCATGAAAGATGGTTGATAAATGAAGGAGTTTCGGGTATTTATTGTCACATAGCTACTTATCGATTTGATAAACCCAGATAAACCCTTTCACAATTTTCATAATATTCTAAAGCAAAGGTTTCTATAAAAATCTCATCCGGCCCCAATTTGTATGGAGCAGTGCCAGTAGTGCTCCTTCCTGCATTATTACATGGCACATACCTCTTGTTTGATATATGTATATAATCACTGGAGTTCTTGCTACTTGAGAGAGAGGTATCATTTTTATAACATTTTAAGAGGTTCATGGCATCATTGCCAATGTATGAAACAAAAAATGGCAAATCACATATCATCTTTCAACATACCTCGACATACGCACACATGCTACATTTCAGATAAAGAACTGCCGTGTCTGTGACTTGTACAATTGACACTACGAACCAATTTCATTTTTATCAGTTCATTCAGTTCAGTTTCAGTTGATAAACTATGTATGCATTGATGTAACACAGGCGCAAACCTAAATTAATTAGAAGTTTGCACATGCTCAAAAGTTAAATAAGGTCTAACGCTACAGTAATCCGAACAGAGTGAATATGTGCAGGGCCCGTAGTCGTGATTTCTCCAAAATTTAGTATTCGAAAAATCTTCTACGTTGTGAACAAGTTCCTTAAAAACGTGAAAAATGGGCGAAGCTGGTAATGAAGACGTTGAGGGTCATTTCGGAAGGTATACTATCCGGCTTGTAAATTTCGAGCAGGATATTTCGAACATTTTGACATTTTTGACTGAAAATTTCCACTATGAAGAACCAATGGGGAAACTCTGCCGACCGGATCCCGGGTTCGTTGCCGACGTCAACTCCAAGATTGCCCTGCTCATGGAGGGCAATTCCCATCTGTGTCTAATTGCATTAGACACCACCACCGGAGACATTGCTGCCGTTCAGCTCCAGTTTGAATGGACAAAGGAGCAAGCACTGGAAAGTGAGAACGCTCCCAAATCAACATCGCCTTTCTTCCAACGACAATTTATGACGTCATTATACGCCCCATTGAATGAAGCTAGATTCAGCATGTTTGCAAAATACTCTGTGGACAGAATTATCTGGAATTTTGTGGCAGCAACATCCAAGCAACATAGGAATCAAGGTCTTGCTTCAGAGCTCTTCCGGAGAATGGTAGTTCTCATGAGAAAACTCAATTACTCCGTTGTTTTCAGCTACTATTCGAGTCCATTTTCACGAAAATGTGCTGCCAAGGTCGGCTTAGTAGAGTTGGCAAAATCCAAGTTCTCAGAGGCTGTAAATGAGGAGACAGGAGAACCCTTTCTGCCAAAGGCGACATACCAAGAGGATTTCACATCTTTGATGGCCCTTCATATCAAATAAAGCTCGGCTAGCTTCATAATTACGTGATAATCACGCAAGTGATAATGTCAAAAAACTCAAAAAAAAATATCCATTAAAACGTCATGCATGTGTACAATTAAAAGTGTGCGATAAAAAAGCGCAATTTACTGTTTGAGTGATAGCACCAACAACAGATCTTTTAAGTCTATTTTTCATGCTTCGGCCACATTAGCGTTCAAGAGTATCACCTTCGAACGAGAACAATCAATCCATTTCTTTTAATGGAAGTGGCTTTGAAGAAGGTTTGAAGCCAACCTGTACAAAGGACTAAGTAAAAAATATTCCATGCCGCATATTGCAAAAAATACTACTCAAGATGCCGATTTTAATCTTCGACAAGACACATGCATTTTTTCTTGTCAAGTGCGGTTATGGCATGGTACATATATGCTCAAAGAAATCAGTCATATAAAATCTTTCCAACGAGTGTAAAGTCTGTACCTTTGCAATTGCAAAGGTCACAAATGCGAGAAAAAAATCACGAGACGTAGTATAGCAGTGCAGCATCATTTTTGTGTAGATTGCATCGAATGGCGGAAGTAATTTTAACTCGTAAGGTGTTGAGTGAGTCAATGAAAGAAAATGAAAATGATCAGAAAAAAATGAAGTGACATTGAGAATGGGTTTTATATAATTTGCGTCAGAGAATATACCTAAACTGAAACGCACGGAAGATGCTATCCAGCAGCAGGAGCAACAACATACATTTTAGCACATGAAAAAATCGATTGCGTGAGACGAACTTTATATGTATATCGAAGCTGATTATACGAGAACCAGTTCGCCTTCGTTGTAGCTTGTTGGTTAATTGTAATTGACGATGTCATATACATGCTATCACTAAAAGTTTATAATAGGGCTAGGCTGTTATTGCGACAAATGTAGATGACACGTGTCTGCGTGAGCACACTATGGATGGAAATCTTGCTTCGATTAATGCTGGGTGTATTTGGTGTGTGCACTGCATTGTTGTTTTTGCTTCGAATCCAAAAGCGAGAGAGTAATTAAGCTTCACCCATAACCTTTAATGGATTGTTCAAGATCAGTGAGAAGTCAAGGGAGGGCGAGTATCCGAGTCCAGTCAACATCATCGCAAAAGTATATTTTGAGAACATGAAAATAATCAGTTTAGGGTTTATATGGCCATAGTCCCAAATCCCAAAGAAGACTCCAGAGAGATTATGAACTTGTAGAAATTGTTTATTATCCCTGATTCAATAAGGATTGCACCACGTCTCTAGATAATACGCGAAAAGACTAATAAGATAATAGCTAAAAGTATAAATGCATGAATGAGAATGACATCTTGAACTAATTGAACTATATCACTCCTTGCGCAACACACGCCTTGAGTCTATAATTAGAAGTCTAATAAAACGGGTTGTTGTCAAAGGTAAATGGAATAAAGGTATAAAAGGTTAATGTGGTTGTCCCTTTAAGATCAGTCATTTGGAGAGACAAAAACATGTCTCTGTCACTGAACTGAGCATCCAGACATTGGCGAAGAGGATGGCGACGCGTAGTTGCATCCACTTTGAATGGTCACGTATTCCTTGTATCTGCCCTTTGATTTGCAGTTGCTCAAATGGCCCACCATGTTCGAGGGGAATTTTTTGGCCAGCTTCTTCAAACAGTCTTTTCTCATCTTAAATGAAACAATATTATTGATTCTTTTGGTTGATTTTTCACACACAACTTTGCTCTTCCAAACTTTTAATTAAATCATGAATAATATGTTGCTGAGAGTACCAGAGTGGATCCCACGTCCAGTACACGCAAGTTTCTCATCTGTAGGAAGGCCAAGTAGCCCGTAACATCCGTTAAAGGAATGGTTCGATTCTCCAGCTCCTTTATCTCCAGTCTTTTCAGATCTGTATAAAGGAATGGAATAAATATAATACATATATTAAAAGTATGTGGGGTAAGATGCAATACTTATAGTCGAAAGCATCTCATTAATCATCCTCTAGTTCCAAGTAGAGCAAGCTATTATTATATTAACATAAACTATTTTCTTATTTTCAGTTGAAAGCTAATCTGAATTGTATGGAAGCTAAGTGGGCCTTGAACTTTCTCATGCACCTTATTATGCATGGATGGATGCGTGAGAAACTTGGGAAGTTTGTGAATATGAATCCAGCGTTTATAAGTTTTATATAGCGTCGATGCCCAAGTTCCAACTCCGCATTGTCTCTCAATGTTAATACGCTTGAGAAAACCCTAAATACAAGTTTTATGATATGGTTATTGTCTGCATGGTTAGACTTTTGGAAATGTTTGGATTAGTTGTGAGGATGGAGGAGGAAAAAAACATGAAATCGAGATAACATCATTTATCAACAAGTCTGCCTTTTATCGCAAACTTTAATGTTCATTCCTTCATTCCAGAAAAAATGTTCGTCTGAGAATGCCTGATTGATAGAATTGAAGGAATAAAAGTATTACCACAGTAGAGAATTGTGAATGTCTTCAATAAAAACATGTCTAGTGGCTAGCCGCAAATAAATGGAGTAAAAGAATTTGAGAAAAAATATATGTAATTCGTCCATACTTTTTAGACTGAGAAGGGAAGGTTTTCTCCTTATCTCTGTCAAATCCGCATCCTCCACATCTCCCAACTTCTTCTTTGAGAAGACCTCATGCACCTCCACATCAATTCCTGTCAACATCTTGTCCAGTGCCCGACAAGGGGCAAAAGCATCCGCATAAACATAAAAGGAGAAGTCCTGAATAAAAATCTTGAGCTCCTTCAGTCCCTCCAAACTCTCAAAGATCGGACTAGCCAAGCTGAACGGTGTGAGATTAATTTCGAGGCAAGACAAGTTGGGAAAGAGGGCAGGAATCCGCTTAGCGAAGGGAACACAATTGAAGCCCGTCGGCAACCGGAGCACTTGTACACTCTTGGAGGAGATGGAATGATCATCCTCCTTTGTTTCGTCAGTAGCAGCCTCGTCGGAAACATTATGAACAGGAATGAAGGAGTCGAGCCAGGCAAATCCATTTCCTGGAATGCCGCAAGGAACATCCAAATGTAAGCTTTTGAGCTTCGGCAAATCCTTTTTGTATGAGACGGAACAAAATCTGACATTTCTCAGAGAATCATGCCAGCCCCGAATGTGCAGCTTCTCGAGACGCTCCATTTCTCCAGGAAATTCCAGCGAGAATTCACAACCTTCACGGATGTCGATCAACTTGAGAGTTTTCAGGGTTTTCTTTTGTGTTTGGAGAAGTTTTGTGAGATGAGAGCCGGAGAATTTTGAGGACTGGAGGAATAGCTGCAAATGAGTGAGTTGGAACTTGTACTTCAGCTCGGTTAGTGTTGTGAGCAGAATGTCACTGATTTTCACACTGAATATCAGATTCCGCACGTGGCCACTGATAATATCACGAAGGAAATTAGTCACAATTTGATCCGTCTCACGCTGAGGAGATTCCTTAAATTTCGGGAAGAGGAGACCAATTTCTTGGAGACGAGGGGAACCTGCGAGGAACGCTCTCACAACGTCGTTTCTCCCATTCCGAACAAACTTTTCAATGTTCTCTGAGGAATCTTCGAATATGAGAGTTTGTAATTTGGGCAATTTTATTGTCTTGAAGTAGTCGCGTAATGATATTAGACTGGAGTCTTGCTGGATTTCGATATGCAAGTGGATCAAGTACGGATGGAATATTTGGAAAAACTTTTTCAGCGTGCATTCATGCTCCGGCTTCCAAATGTCTTGGCAAAGGCGAAAGCGTACGTATGGCCCTGGAATTGGGTACAAGGACGTTTCAAATTCTCCAGAAAAGTTTTTCAGTTGTCGGATCAACTGACTGCACTTTTCCTCCAGACGCCAAAAGTTGTACTTGCGAACAGCGACCACGAGTTGGGGTCGCTTTTGCATGTGGCGAGTCGCGACCCGGTTCCATTGATTGCAGACGAGACGAGCATTTTGGAGAGTGAAGTCGTCCGTGGACAAATTTGAAAATATATTTTCCAGAATCTTCAAACAAGAAATAAGATTTAGTCATAAATATTAACCTGTGCCCAGTTAAAATTCATGTATTATATTATTGATAATAGCAATCCCGATATGAGTTCTTACATGGTCAATTAGCAATGCAGTGTGAACTCTATGTTTGGTCGGATCCTTATCCGAATGCGAGCCATTCCAACTGAAGAAACTCGTCACGCTTAGCTTCCTAAAAATGGAGGATTTCTCCATATTCCCCAAGCTAAAAAATATCTTGGATTAGGCAGAAAATGCGACAGTTCATCTACATAGCTGCCAGAACACTAATTCAATAAATTTTGCTATTTCACAATCATACTTTTACAATTAAACAAACACGCATATAACTCGAACTCGAGCTCGACTTGTTTTCTGTTGTCACTGAACATATATAACCATATATATCCTTTGGGAATTTTTTACGGCAGAGTAGAAAGTTAAACATCCGGTTTTAGTATCATCATCAAAAGAGGAATAAATCGCGAGTGTCTCATGTTTGAAACATGTTTGTTACTTACAAAAAATAGAATCATACATATTAACATTCACACATGTGCCGTATGCTTCATACACAGCCACTAACTAACCTAATACAACAATACAAGTTTTTCCCATGCGAAAATACTTGGATTTATACCGAGCATGGGAGCATCACGCTGGGAGTGACAAAGGATGTAAAAAAGGCATGTAAATTGAAATTCATATAGGATGTTCGTGTTCGTTCATTAGGGTGTCACTCACTCAATACGTACACGTGCACTTAATAAAACGCATCACTGCACTCGGCTCACACTTTGATGTTCTTCTCACTTGTCGAGATTATATGAAAGTTTTTATATTTGTATAATATAATCGGGAGAAAATGGCAGGAACAAGGTTATGATCTCACTTTTACAATTGCTGTCTTCCGGAAGGGTGGTCGTCCTATCTCCCACTGAATGTTCGGTCGGTATTACATGACAATTGCATTTGCACACGTAAATTGAACATAGAAATCCAATCCAAAATCCAACCCACTAAAAGAGTGGATTTCTATGATTCTATAAAGGCTTGCATTGCTTCCCAAGAGTTATATGTATATTGGCTCAAATTGCAGCGTTGAGTTCTTTGTAACACTTTTTTATGATAATGATTCATCTAAAACCGACAACGAATTTACCGAAGGCCAACTGAGTACTAAATAATAACTTGTTCTTTGTCACACAAACTTCAATTTGAATTAGACACAAAGAGAATTGAAAATGCATATATTTGTCACGCGGTGCGAGTGAGGTTTGTCTTATGTTTGCCTGGAGAATTCGCCAAAAATGTTCAGGAAGACGAGGATGACGTGAATACGTGAGCAAAAGTGAAGTATCTTCATGAATAATATCCTACTTTGGTGTGGCACTGCGCAAGAGAATGATTGCCGCATCATGTGTGCGCGAATTGCGTGCAGGTGCCTGCCACTTGGTTATGTACTTCTCCAAACTCCAAACTGGTAAACTCCATTCACAATTGCATTGATGTCTGTGCTCAGCTCTGTGAAGAATGTTTTTTTTACTATAATTGTCTACCACAATGTGAAATTGACTCGAAGCAAAATCTTTGTATATTTATATTCATCATGTATTTTGGTGTGATGTGTTGTTGATTTCATTAAGACATGCATATGCATAAGTTGTACATTACTGGACTGAGGATTATTGCTCGAGCTCGTATTGAAAGAACAACCCGAACAATTTAATGAGCATTCTGCGGAGTTATAAAACATTAATTTTCATTATGCGATAAACATACGCATATGAAATGCTAGGAATGAGTGCACAAGTGTGTTCGGTATCTATATAACAATACGCTTAAAGTATTTAATGAAACACTGTGTATGCAAGTAATGTAATCAAAATATACAAAAACATAAAATCCCAAAATATAATCCATTCACTCCACTATTGCATTACTGTGTGAACACATATCGTACGCGTAGCGTACTCAACAATGTAAATTTGACTTCCTCTCGTCAATGACATTGAAATTGAGATTTTTTTCCTCTTTCTTTTCGTTAGCTGAACACATTATTTCGATGGATCTTGGAAGTAAACACTTTACTCGTCGAGTAACCTTGATTCAGTACAAGTTCACGCACACCACATCTACAATTTCATCATTATTGCATGGCTAAACTAAAATGTTCCACGTTATGTTGTGGCGAGTGAGCGTGATTGATCGTAAAAGCTACCATGCACCATGAATGGCATGACTGAGATTTACAAAAAAGTATCTTCATTTCACTACACACTGTACATAATTCATCCTCTAGTTCATAGTATACAAAAATAGTTACACATGTTATGGCTAAAGTTCATTTCATACCAGCCGGATTATACATCTTATTTACATACAACAAAGAAGACCTCAACAACAACTTATTATATTTACATGTTTGGTAAACCATGCTTGTCAAAATCCGTTTATATAATTAATGGAAGTGGAGGTGACGATGAGAGTGGCGATGCATTTGATGTTGGCCATGTTGGGATCCCAAGCATTGATCCGAGAAGTTTACTCATATCAACAAGGCAAGGTGCAGAGTCTGGAGCGACTGGAGTTGTGTCCGCGTCCTGTCCAATAATTACAAATCACATTATGCAGAAATATATATACCATGTTCACTTGATAGAGAAGAAATCAGTACAATATATTCTACGCAATCTTGTTGCCTTACCTCTTCATCCGCAGCACTTTCTGGTTTTTCTTCAAGTTGCTGACAGCTCGCACTTGTTTCCGCCATCGCCTTGTCGGTATTGGTATCCCCTGCGGCTGGAAGTTCTCCAAATGATTTGATTCCAGTTTCAGTGACAACTGAGGTGGTCTGTCCAGAATCAGAACCAGAGGTTGCTCCTTCCGTATGTTTGGAAACGTGAATCTACGAAAACAGAAGAATCGAAAAGCTACAAAACTTGAAAGCAAATTTGAACTGTAAGCAAACAATAAGATTCCAGGCAAAAACTCACATGTCCGTGTTCCTCAGAAATTTTAGTGCTTTTCAAATAGGTCATCTTCCTGAGAAAGTCTTCTACGGCTGGTCGAACGCCCTTCCAATCGGGTACTTTCAAAGTCAGACGCCTCAAATTTGGACACATCCCTGACATCCGTTGTAGTATGCGAATGACAATTGTACTGAACGTCTCTGTCAACTCGGCTGGAAGTGGGGGAGATTTATTTTGCTCGCCTTTCCCATCGAGATTACCCTGATCTTGCTCCAGAACGATCTTCAGACTTGTCACTGATTTGTTTACGTATTTAGAAGGCATCGAATTTTCAGGTTTGTTGTCTTCATTTGTGGAAGTCTGCGTAAATTTTCCCTGCATAGATGGACTGAGATAAAAGCCAACTTTTCGAAGTCCTCGGAGCTGTCTCACAATGTCAAAAATGGGTTCCTCGTATCCAATCTGCCCATGAAACTCAACTCTATCGACGGAATCTTTATATTCCCCCATTGGCGGAGTTTGGGAACTTCCTATAAGATGAAAGGAAATTTTCTCGTGCTGTTCATTTTGCGATCCAGACCCAGGAACAGCACCAGCTTGATTCGAAGTACTTGTCAGTTTTTCCTTTGTCTTGTTCATTTTGGGTTGGACATGCTGGAACAGTGAGAGATATGCTGGAACGGAAATAGACGCTTCCACGAAGGTGAGCTCATCACGGATGAAGCACGTAATCTTTTTGTCTCGAAGTTCAGTTTCCACATATCGCTTCTTGGGGCGAAAGTAAATTAGCCTGGTAAGCTGCAACCAGAAAAATAACGTTATGCCATGAGTATTTATACAATTGATAATTAAAAAACTAATAAATGATGGATCCATAATACATAATGCTTAATTTAATTATATTTTTAACAATCTGAACATATATGCATGCATGCACAAAGGAAGAGGATAAATGTATGCAATAAACACCTACACACATGTTATTAAAAACTGCTGACTGCATTGTTTTTTGGAAGCGAATAAAATATTTAATGGAGATGTTCGTAACAATTTAACACGAACAATAACTTACCATTTTGATAATGCTTCTGGTAAACACCTTCACACCTTGCTGCTCCGTGGAGTGCGTAGTTTATTGCCAGATTTATGGGCGTCCTTCACCTTCAAAGGGAAGTTGAAATGAGTCAGTCCACAGTCCTCACTTCAAAAATATTAAAAAATAAAACTTGAAAGCTTGAAATTAACGGGGTTGGCAGTATGAAATTAACAATTAATTACATTAACTGCAAATTAAATTGTGAACAGTCAACTAAACAGAGAAGTAAAGGTTAAGATGTTACGAACACCAAAATTAAATGTTGGATGTCTTCTGTCTCTTTCCTTTTCTGGCTTTTCTAAATTATGAATTATCTTAAATTATTACCATTTTCTGCTGCCAGCGTCTGGTATTGTCGTCTGTGCAAAATGCAGCACTAATTACAGCGGTAACTTTACAATTATTACTAAATTATTCCATAAAAACATTCCGTAATTTAAAATGATGCTACGAAGTAAGGAAGGTACTTCATACTTTGTTATTGTTTTCGTAATATTTTAAAAGGACATATCAGATGCATGTCATGATTGTGCATGAAAAATACTTCCTAAAAATATTTAGCATCCCCATGCATATGCATTCATATGCAAATTAGTTCAGCATTTAACTCAATACATAAAATAAATGCACCCAACTCAGCAGCAATGTGCAGCAGCTGCACATTACGCTCCTTTCTTCTCCCGATGCCCCTAGAGGCACGCGGTACCATTCAACACGTTGATTTTCAAGCGATTCCCAGCCGGCTTCACAAGCTCCAATAATTTCAACAAATTAATAAATAATTACAATAGTAATTAATAAATTGATGTTATAAATGCACAAAAATAATTTTGAATACATTGTCTTTCCATTGTTGCATCATGATAGTCATATTACGAGAACATGTTCTGTATAAAAGCACACTAAAGTAGGTTCCACTTTCATAGTACACTACCTGTATGGTTGGATGGGAGTGTGGAAGATGGACTCGGCACTTACCTGGCGTAGAGAGCAGCATGATCCGCAAGGTGCTCTCTCCAGTGGGAGTCCTCTCCATTGCACTACGGATTGGATGAACGCTGCGATTGCTCCTAATGTGAGCAACTCGGACGCGTAATTTTTTCTCTGGGGGATTTGCGTTCGCGCGAAACCCCTTTTAATTAAATCAAAGATAACTTCTCCGACCTAAACGAAGATAGGTAAACTTTCGTTGAAGCCATGAACTTTAGCGGACACATTTCGGTACGTCGTTGTTGGTCCGATTTTGGCACAAGTAAAAATCCGCATTGCATAGTGCATGTTTCAAGGTCGACTAGCTTGCCATAGTCATTGCAGTGCTCATGTTCAAAATGACTTCAAATCGATCGGACATCTCCATTTGGCTTCAATACACACAAATTCTTGAATTTCTTTTTGTATTGAAAGACAATTGCATAAAGTTCGGCTAGTTCCTTGTTTGCGGCTGTCTGGTAAAAGTTGGCTTCTTGCTTGGAAGTCTCGTTTGATGGACTTTTTTTTAGCTGTTTATTGGAAAAAAGGAAATCGTAACAAAGAGCATCATCACAACACGTGTCGACAAATCCCAGAAAATTGGAGAGGAGGAAAGTGGTAATATTTTCTGCAAACTATGAACAGTGTGAACAACCAATTCCAGACGTTGTATGAATGACGCAAAATAAAGTACGGCTTACCTACTTTCATCATTTCATATCCAGATTCCAATAACACACAACCACAAATGCATTATATTTTCTTATGTGGATAATGCTATGCTATCTGCTATAGACTTGTGAAATAATAATAATAACAATGAGCATAACGTATTGGCCACAGCGTTGGAGTCGCAAGTAAACGCCAGTCCTCGAGGAAATAAAGCTATTTCATTATGGTTTACGGGAATGTGGCTTCGTTTCGTTCTGGCTACATTTTCCAAGGAACTAGTATTCCAATTCAGCTTGAACATTTTGTTGCAAAAATTTGTGGAAGCAGGGTATATGCACATGTAAAATATTAATCCTGTTATTCGCTTAATATGTAGTGCATGGCTTTGTGAATGTAATTCGGCTTGGCTCATGGTCGGGTCGACTGAAACAATAGAGGTGAAATGGGAGTAAAAACATCTCTGGTTTTGTTTTGGCATGTGTACACCGTAACCGTAGGCCGGACACTTTTGTTATGCTGTCACCATAAAAGTTGAACGGGAAGTACTAAAATTCGTCCAGCACATCCACATTATTCCAGATCTCTCTCTCTCTCCGAAAATGGGATCTCTGCACTTATTACGCCAGCATATAACATTCCAATGCTTGAACGCTGCACCAGCTGTCAACTGCGATTTATCTGGAAAGTTTTAATTACTGCCAGTCCTTGGCAAAAGGGTGCCCTATGAAATAGTATGCGAAAGTTGATGGGAGATGGGATTCAAGTGGAAATCCTGGAAAATGAATGGAAGTACATGAGGAAAAGGGAGTGGGTGTGTTAAGGGATATATGTTTTGGTATATGTTCAATCAAATTTAATTTGAAAGGGAAAGGACTGCTGAAGTCACATTACAACTTTATATATGACCCTAGTCTGAGCCGAGTGAGTCGAAGGCATATCATAACTAATTGTAAATATATTGCAATTCATACTGCATATAGTATATATTGCTAAATGTAAAACCACAACTTGATATTGAGGTAACAAAAGCTGTCAACGAGGAGGACAATTTGCAATACTTGCATTCACAGAATTGCAAAATGTATTTAGGTCAGGAGTGCATTTGTTCGGACGACAAAACTTGATATGAAACTGGAATACGCTTTTAATTTCCTGTCCAGACTTCCCTTCCGCATTAATTGAATCATAGAATTTTGTATTATATAGGTTTAATAACTAAAGTTTTAAGGAAACTTGTTAATATTGATACAAAATTTGGGAAATAAAGTTAGCCAAAAGTTGCTTCCTTATATATCATCATGGCATCCAAACGATCATCATCCCACAATTAAGCAACTTCAGTTCAGCCCAGCCTTCAACATTTTCATCATCCAATCTAGAGCTTTAGTTTAGCCCACGTTGTTTCTCTTTGTGTTATCCGTCTCCCTAATTCCCCGAAAGGATAAAAAAAAGTTCCACTTGTAGTGAAAGTAATTACACCACCACCGTAGTAATATCATTTCGAGTGGCTGGAAAAGCAATTACTTTGTGATCTTCCTGGATAAAAAAAATCCCGAGTGGAGGTTGGAGACCGTTAACGGGAATTTTTTTATTTATCGCGAAATATATGTATATATAGATTATAGTCTTTCAAATGGTATAGTTTTGAAAACTTTTTCATCAGACAAGACGGATTTTCCGAAAAACTGAAGATATTACCTGCGGCGAAATAATCATATCTCTGGCCTTGGAATTTTATCAAGATTCACATTAATATTACCACCATTTTTGTAAACCCTTATCCTCCCAAAGGGAAGAAAAACTTTATTATTACCAAATCTGGTCGAGGATATTTTTAGGAGGAGGCTTGCCAATGATCTGTACGTTGGCATAAGCCTTTTGTTGGATTTTTTCTTCTATATTATGTATACCTTTCCATTTATGGCATCATCGCTCTCAACAAGATCAGCTTCTTCCTCGAGAAGACTCTCAGTGAGTATCACAATGTTTCTCCTCATATTCCTAATTCCAAAGAGGCCATCTCAACATCATCCTCATTTTGGAGGAGCTGGTGGGAGTGAAAGTAGTCGTACTGGTGGAATCGGCATTTCTCTGGCGAATGCTGCACCTGATGATGATGAAGCTGAGAGCACGTTAAGGGCTCTCTTTATTGCTGACATAAAACAGTTGTTGACTCATAATCAAAGGTTTTACAACGCGTACGGGCGCAAGGACGGCAAGGTCGATATGGCATTCGACGAAGCGAAGATTGCCGCAAATGTGATATTCTTGTATCCAGAAATTTTCCGGTATAAAATCCAGGATATTAATCAGAGAATCACGGAGGCACTCGCGAAAAAGGATATGGACATGAAAGGGGAGACTGGTGTGACGGCGGATGGAGTGTAATTACAAACATGAATTAAATGAGCACGTGTACTCGACATTATTCAGAAGGATAAAAAATACGTTACGATGATATTTGCTTGTTAAACGAATCTCTTCTATTTTTAGAACTGTTTTCTTCGTGGACAAGGGAGTCCTGCTGCTAGGAGTTATGGGGGGATTTGTACGTTTTCCAGAATAGACAAAGAGAAATAGAAGCATGGAAAATTTTGCGTTACGTGTGTCCACATAACAGAAGAACTTAATAAATATCGCCATATACTGATACATACAGTATTTAGCCATACATAGCTTACTTTTTTATACGCATTTGTGTAAACATTTACGCAGTGTTTCTTGTAGCTTTCCGACATGTGCACATGTGTGATATTTACAAGAACCATAACCTCCGGTATAAGTTTACGTTCTATAATAAATTACATATATGGATTTTTGCATACAATATTGCCAGTAATTAGAAAAGCGCTCTAATGAACGTGGATATAGTGTTTCCAAATATGGTACCATTCCAACATAACATTCTCTGTTTGTTTGCTGCATGTATGTGCATACTATATGAATCTTGTGTACTTATTAATCCTACGCGTACGCCTACAACTTCATACTTCATACATACCTGTTTTTGATTTGATTGGAAGTGTGTTGATAGATATATATAGGTGCTTTGCAAATATCCCAAAGGTGTTCACTCTATTTTCAGCTTGATGGAGTGGGATATTGTGCAAATACTGCATCTGGCATTTCGCTATGAGCTTACTTCCTCCGCTCCTTCCCATTCATAAAATGTGATTCGTGATGGAAGGGGATTACACACTTGCTGCTTTGTGCAAACTTGTAGTATGAATACAATACTTATCTATATTCTAAGACGAATGTACACAACATAAAATATGTATACCTAAGCAATTTATTACGTGAGGAACACCACCAGGGCATTCTTTTCTTTTCAAACTAGCATACAACTATTTGAGTTTGGCAATTTTATTTACATAACCAATTTTCTATATGTACATAAAGAGCAGTGGTTGAGTGAAAGGTACATTATTTGCCTTGCCACATTTAGCACAAAACTTGTCATGCTCAACTGCTCATAACTGTGTAATAATGTCGTCACATCAGTCTGTGAAAATCAATTTCTCTCCCAACTTTACTCAAGGTCGGGTGAGTAAGAGCAAGCATAAAAACTAGGTAGCACAATAAAACATAAATATTTATATAGTTCTATACTTACACTATAACAAAAATATACTCCACACATTTGATATATACTTCTGCTAATATATTCTCAACAACAAGAGAGTTAAAGTACTATTTCAGCTTATAAAAACAGGCACTCTGGAAAAGTACTCAGTTATAATGATGGGGAGGAGGATGGTAATATAATAGCAATTCCAATTCGCAAAGAAGTAAATAAGTGTCCTTATCGCAAATTCACTATAACTAGCATAATATGCGTACAAGCAAACGATTATTCCCCTTTCGAAATACACTGTCTTGTCTGCGATACGATGTATAATTTGCAAAGGTGTATTACTCCAATAAAGTTGACAGGTAAAGGCACCTATAACCGACAGAAATACATATGTGCTTATTTTTATAAGAAGTGAAGGCATGAAGCCATGACGGACGGCACTCAGTCTCAAAAAGACTGATATTATTGATATGACAAGAATTCATCACGGCCTTGCGTAGGTCTACCTACGTCGTTCTTGACTTGGCTCTCTCTCACTAATATGTACTTGGATTAATAGCTTTCTCTCGTTTTATAGGGTGGGTTGTCATTTTTTTTTGAGGGAGAGAGAAGAAGAAAAATTGATTTTGTAGTGGAATCTCTCTGTCGCACTATTACCTCAGGGCACTTTTCTTCTTCAAGCCTTTGTGATTTGAGTGGATTTAGGGAGTGAATCATAAAATTGGAATGCTTTGTTGAGCCAAGAAGTGATGGAGTATATGGGCTACATAAAGTAAAATGATGTGAGAAAGTTGTTAAAGGAATGGACTTTATCACACAAATATATGAATATAGGAAGCATGTATAAAATGTTTGTAGTAGTTTTATGCATGTATAACCCGACATTTGGTAAACGGAGCCAACACAATAATCACGTGCTTATTGTGCCGTCATCACTTCACATACTCACAGAAAAGGGCTTTTGTAATAAAACGGGTGCTTGATAGGATTGAATTTTGAAACGAGTTTCCCATTCTACCATCGGTTTCTTATAAACTTGTAAAAACTTCCAAGAATGTATATGACGTGGAACAACTTTCTCCAGGAAGTAGATGCTTGAGATTATTTTTTGGATTACTGCCTCTTGACTTGGAAGTATGCATGGGCTCTCAAGGATGTTCACACAAGGTGAAAGTCGATCACATTTACCCACACTCCTCATTAGATCTAAGTGGCGTAAGGTAGACGAGGTCGAATCGATTTCTTAACTTGCTATTCTTATTGTCAGAGGAAAAGTCAAATGGTTTGGGTCATTTGTGTGACTATTGTGACTGACAAGAGAGACGTTCACTTTCTCACGTATAACCTTGATAATTGCATATTGTTTTCAGGAAAAGGGAACCGTATCGGATGTCTTTTTGCGTTTCATTTGCTGGAATTATTTTCTGCGTTGTGAGAAGACAAAAGGAATGTGTGTGTGACTAATTGTTTGTCTTAGCCATGACGTCTTTGGTTGTCATCCACACGTCAACCTTGTCCATACTACATGAAGTGGAAATCATTTGAAAACTACTTTCGTAAGAATGGTCAATTTGAGTGGGAATAGAGGCAAAGTAAGAAATTTGATGCAGACACAGACTCGGGAGAAAGTCGATATCATAATACTTGGGAGGGAGCCGGTCTTTTTCTATATCGATTTTTAATCTAATCACGTAGCCGGTATATTTATGGAGCATTTCATTATACGCATCACGGTATGCTTGCTTATTGCTTTTTTCGCTATTTTTTTACGAATCGTGTCATTAGATTTCTTACTCAGAGCGCTGGTTTGAGGCGAAATTGAAATCGGCAAAAAATATTATTGTCAACTGAATAATTCGACTTCTCCAAGTAGTAGCTGGAGTGGAGTGAAGCTTAACACAATATTTTCAAGGTTAATACCAAAACCTCCCAACTTGAGACGTATATTTTATATATGTGTTTGTGTTTTTGATGAGAACTTTGCTTTCAAGTTTGAAACAAAAGCTACATTATCGATTCGACTGTTAATGTCATAGTCGTGAATCCCACTTCAATTCAACATTATGACGACAATTCTGGCCATGACATTGAGATATGAGAGTACTACTACAACTATACATGCTGGTTTGATTGGTGTCCAAACCTCTTTGTGGCTTGTATTATGCAAAAGAAACCCATTTCCTAAATTCTAGAGTACTACGTAAACCTTTTGAAATCAACCCTCAAACATTACTTTGAAATTGATTTAGTTTCATTTTCATATATCTCCATCGTCCATACCCTGTAATTACATTATACCAGCAGGATGATAACAATCACTAGATTTGAAGTGCAAAAATCAATATAAATGTTTTCTCATCGTCGGAATTGGAAAAAGTATTCCATTGGAATGTGCATGCATTGTATTGGTTTGGTATGATGCGAGAAATGCAACGTTGAATGTGGTGATGACACTCGTATCCTAAATATGTGGCTCTCATTCATTTTTACCTTTTGCTCCCAAACAAGAAAGGAAAATACTCGTATCTGTCAGTGTCATAAAAATAAATAGCTCATGTCAACTGGAGAAGAAAATTGCAACTTATTTGTTTTCTTTATAACATCCAAATCCTCTGTATATCCATCCAGCAGCACCAGACTACAAAAACATGTTTAAGTTCCACACAACCCAGTTCCCAACAAAAGTAAATTGTAGAGTTGTAGATTACGTCTCATCGTTGGACATGATGCAGCAGAGTGGATTTCTATCTCTGAATGGCAGACTTTTTTTCTGGAACACAAGGAGCGCGTTCGTGAACTCTTCTATTTCAATCTTCTTTCATATTATCTATTTGCTGTAGCTGTAACTATCAATAGCATGGGCACGAATGGAGTACGCGAGAGACTCGCTCTCTCACTCATTTTTCTTTTTCTGTTCTTCCACAGGAAAAGTTTTCCTTGCCTTGCAGATGATTGCGGTCTAAAAATAGAATGATGCGAAATTTACATTCGAAGAGAATAACAAGAAAATTTTTTACAACTCAAACTCCAATCCCATATAGCGACATAGTAAACATGAATATAGTATTGGAAAGCCTCTAGCCTTTTTTAGAGGAAGATGAGTACGAGCATGAAAGTATGAATTCTGGCCTATATTCTTAAACGAGCTGTGCTTGGCTAACTACAGACAAGCAGGATGTGGCAAATGCTTCCCTCGTGTCATGTACATTCCCATTACTCCAAGAAAGAGTCTTTCATGTCCTTGTGGAAGACATTTCCTTTAAAACGCAAATACATTATAAGACAAAAATGCCTGTCAATTTGATTCAATTTGTGCTACAATGTGCAATTGACTCACTGGAGAAAATGAAGAGTGTACATACAACCTTTGTGTTAGTTTGTTATTCTATGTTTTATAGTGAAAAAGTACAATAAAAGGATGGCTGTGCAATTATACCGAGAACATAGCGGCATGAAAAAGGTTAAAATATCAAATTACCAATGTTAGAGTGACATTTGGCTCCTTGTGGTTGTGATACGGTGATGCACTAGTTTTGCACATGAAAATTATTGCAAATTGTGCCAAGTTCTTTTGGTCGCCAAACCGAAAACCGTAGTTTCTGTTTATGTCCCAGCAAATCTTAATTAATTCTTACTTTCAATGTTACAAAATATTTTCTATAGAAAATATAGATATCCGCGGATATAGATATCCGCGTGAGAATTTCCATTTGTAGACTACAACAACAGTTCTGTGTGTTTACACACGAAAATAGCGTAATAAAAAGGAGTTTTACAGTTTCCGGTTCAACAGATTGTCTATCAAGTATTCATCATATATGCTTGCCAATTGTCCATCCACTCTAAACTGTAACAGATGGATACAATGTACAAGACTCTTGACTGCTCTCCCATAAAATACACGGGATGAATAAATTTAGAGCGTTGTTACCAAGTTTGCACTACTTCTAACACAGCGAATGAGACAGAGATTTTAGATTTTGCTCCACTCCACTCCACAACACATTACTTCCTTTTTCTGCAGAATCAGCTCTCTGGCTAAAAATTTGTGGAGCGGATACATACACACATGGTTTTAATATGTTTTCCTAAGCTGAGGAAAAGTTGAAGGTTGAATTGTTATACTGCTGGAAGAAAGGAAAGAGCAAACATACTCTCCAGACTTGAAACGGGAACACGAGTGTACTATTTTTGGGGATGAAGATGACAAAGTAAGTGGTTATATATACCTCGTTCCTATATCATAATTGATGTAAGGTATAAATAACGTTTTTATTGTGTAATGAAATCCCTCCCGGAGGAAAGTTTTAGAAAATGGAAGAGGAAATTTAATTTTATCTTTATCCTTGTGTCTCAGGGAGGAAAGAATGAAAAGTAAATAGCTTATGTGACCCTTTTTCTTCGACTCACAAACTCCCTCAAGGCTCACTTTTGCAATCTATAAAAAAGTAGCACGAAAAGGAAAGTAGTGTGCTTTGGGGAAAGTTTTTTCGCTGTCCTAATTTCCAGCTCTTCGTCTCTCCTCGTACATTTAATCGTCAAAAGAATGAACATTTTCTCTCTCCAACCCGACAAAAATCTTGCTTTTTCTCTCTCTCGCAAGGTACACTTCACAAACATTTTGAATCAAAAGAAAGTCCTTGTCAAAAAAGGGAATGAAAAAGCTGTTTGGTGCTGGTGTTTGGGCAGGAGCACGTTCACGTCCAAAATATTTTTTAGACTCACAGTCGCAAAGTTTAACTTTGAAGAGCTCAAGTTTCATCTTCATCTGATAAAAAATGTTCAAAAGTGTGCACGAAACGAACGAGCATTATGCGAGAAGCGACAAAAGAGAAACATCTCGCAACATTTCACATTTTTCGTCATAATTGAAGCAAACTGAAGAGTAAAAAAAGAAGTCAGGTTTTTAATGGAAAGCATACACTCCTTCCTATTTTACCATCCCTGAGCTCTCTTTGAGCACGTAAAACACGTAATATTTCCTTGTGAAAGTAGGTAATCCTGTTTATTGCAGATTACTTTCCTTTCAGTCCTCAACCTCTCAACTGTTCAAGTATACTTACTTACCTTACCTCACAGAGGAAAAAAGAGTGAGTGAAGTGAGTTGTATCTTGTATGTATGTCGTTTCAACTTTCTGCGAGAGAAAGTAAGGTGAGTTTTTTTGTTGAAAGAGGAAATGAGCAACTTGTTACTTCTCTCCTCTCATGAATTCATCACTTTTAAGGGAAAGGTGTACTTGTTGAAGAACTACGTATTTTGCTTTGCACGAGATGGAAAGCCATTCCATAAAGTACTTGAGAATCATATATTATCCTCTCCAGGAATTGCACATAGGTTTTGTAATAGAATTTTCCTGGATTTCTTGCAAAGCAGATAAAAAGTTGAATGAAGGAAAGGAAGCAAATAAACAATATTGCAAAACAGAATAAAAGGTATTTGACTTCGGCTGAATGAATAAATTTTTATTTCATTTTCTCCAGTTTACCTAAAAAGGAAGGAGTTTTAGGCATTTTATGCTCAGCTCCATTCACATTCACAATTTCAGATATAACCAATTTGAAGTTGTTCTTTATGGTTATTAAGCAATTTTGACTGAAGCATCGTGCAAATTCCTTGAATATTCTAGATAAACATGCATCCTTGTAGCACCCTTCCATCCATTGTAGAAAAGGAAACATGAAGCTCATGTAATTAAAGTAGTGTTCTCTGAAAACAACAATGCATAATTAAGTTACTTTTATCCAGCCTTGGGCGTAGACAATATTTGCATAAACATCTGAAAACTACTTAAATGGGAAAATGGGTAAAAGGTGTGCTAATGTTCTGCCGAATAAGGTATTTTGTGCTTTCTTGGAAAGACCTTGGTGCTTCTCGTCGCTTCAGGGTAATTACCGTTATTGATCATCTCTCACTCACCGTCGAGCAAGAGACTATATTAAATATGCACAGGTTGACTGGTTATGTTATGGTTCCTGTCGTCAATTTGTATGATCATGTAGCTCCTCTGAACCAAAGTTGTCTGCACTTTGAACATTCACGACACGAGTCGGTAAAGTTGTTTTTGAGACTGGGTGGAGACTACACATAGAGAGAAAAGTGGATAATATGGATAAGGAAATGGCTTTTAGTTGATGGATATGCGTCATACATTTCATATTTCATACTGCTCCCAACGGACTCCAATATCCACAGATTTTCTTGCTCAATTATGTTGATCCAAAGAGAGTGAAATTACCTGGCGATGCGGTGACTCAAATGCTTTGCTTTTGCTTTGCTCCAGTATCCAACTGATAAAGCATCCCTCTGGCTGAGGTGGCTAATGAAATAACAACAAACTCAGGAGAGACTTCTTGATATCAGCATCACCATGAAAAACTTTAGCATCACCATCACCCTATCTCCTCTCGTTGTTGTTGTATCATCACAGTTAATTACGTTATGAGCTTTTGTCGTTGACGGTGATTGTATTGGATGTGGATATGCGAGCTTAAAAAACTTCGTTCTGCCAGAGTGAACGCTGCTATAGGCATGTGCTTTATCTGCGGAGTGGAGTTGAAAGGAAATGATATGACGTTGGCACGTGAATGCTTCCCAAATGGACATATTTTTAAGAATAATATTTTTAACCAGACAAGCCGCAGATTTTCTCCGTATTAGTCTTTCCTTTTTTCCTCCTAATCTACAGCTAAGCTACGTATTGACATTTTGCTCCTCAAGGTGAACAGGTGAAGTCGATATTGGATGAACTTTTACAACATTTTGCCCCACCAACATCTTTTTCTATACTCAATCACTGTCAGAGATTTCCGGTGATTCTTTTTTACCCGCACCTTGTTATCTTATCTGTCCAGTGAAAATTAAATATACCAAATTTAGTTTGCCAAAAACTTTTGTGTGTGAATTGTCTAGTGATGCAAACTAATCATCCAAGTTACGACAATTCCCAGTCCTTCGTTATCTTTTTATGTTGCCGTCGCCTGCACAGTAGCACCAAGGTAAACACTTATAAATTATTATTGTGATATTGATTTACACATTATACCTCTGCTTTGGTATCATTATCAATAGCGTTTTAGAATGGAACGGTGAAATTCGGGTGGACTATCACGTATCACATTACATTTTAATTCATTCATAACTGTTATATGGGTCTCATTTGTTCCAATTTCAATGTCAAGTGGAATGTGTTTGTGAGATAACTTTTGAGTTGTTCCTCCATTATACACTTTTACAACTTCGCAGTAATATTAACACCTGGTTTAATTATAGACGGGACGGAGGACAAAAGGGAATAATGGGAAATTAGATTAGTTTCCGAATGGGTGGGCTCCCATAAATAACCAATTTATGTGGTTTCCTTCCAGCAAAAGAGTCTATTTTAGTAATTGACTGACTGAACTGAGGTAGAGGATGTGAGCTTCGCTGGGATCCACATCCACACAATTCACCTTTTTACGCAATCCCCATTGATCACTTTCTCGCCATGATACTACATATCTCTACTATTTTTAGCAACATTTTTCGCACATAGTCGCTAATTCATTTTCGCAAGTGCTGTCTGAAGAGTCGAGTCTCAACCATGTTGTAATAAATATATGCTTTGGCACGGGAATTCAAGTGGCTTATTGCGTCTCCGTCTGCAACATAGTTCCATTCATGCGTGTGGTAATAATGGTACTTTGGCATTTGACCGCGCTATCGCTGGAAATGTATGCAAAAACCCATTAATAATTCCAGAAGCAATAAAAATAAATGCATTTCACATGTGATCGTCACAAGTGCAGCAGAGTATATTCATACGATACATTACAATTACACAACATCGTTGTGATTTCATGACATCATCGGCCTAAAAAAACTAACATTACATTGTTCCTTTGACTCAGTAATTTGTGCTATCGCACCGACATGATAAACAAAGTTATTATGCATGCATAATATGTGCATGTGTTGTTTGAATGACTGACTATCCAAATAACACGTAATCAGAGGTTTTGCAACGAGCAACGGTAATTATCACCGACGTTGCGCCATTTGACGAAAGAATGGATCTAGGAACAGCGTTATATGAGTTAGGAGAACAGAGTGTGCCAAAACTGCACAAATGGCCTTGGCTATTGACTTGGGCGCCCATTAATTCCCAATTTTTTTGAACTTGTCATCCGCTAATTCCTGTCCTCGTAGTAGCCTAATGGCACGTCTTGTGCGAATATTGATATTCTATTCATTTGTTCGGCCATGGTATGTCTACTGAGGCACGAAAGGAAATTAATATATACCTCGACATAAGCACCTATTGTGCGAATAAATGATTCACGGCATAAGAAGACTTAATAAGATTACGAAATGTGGTTACGTAACCCAAATTGATGCTATAGGTCGCGTCTTGTTGCCGTTATTTGCGAGAGGAAAATATCTCATTCGAATTATGTGAGGCATTGCAGTTCTCATCTAGTGAACTAATTCGAAAAGCATTATCTTCTATTGAGTGTGTGCTAGAGGAAAAGTGGTTTCTAGTGAAGTGTGTGGTTCTGGTTTTGTGCGACTATATGCATACCAAATCAAACTGTAATCTGCTGAAGTTACGGTGAAGGAGACGACGGAGCAGAGAAGCACTCACTCTCTTAACAAAATTTTCAGCCGATTTGTATTCAGCTGTAAGTGTATATACTTATGTCTGTTCTCCACTTTTGTGCACGGATTTTCATTATTCCATGAGCATAATATTTTGAGTGTTGAAAGGAGAAAAGCAGGTCGAGGTTCTCAGACACACTGGGCCAAAACTGCATTGCATGCTCGCATAATCAGCTCAAAGACAAAAAAAATGCTACGTTCGCAGTTCATGGAGCAATAGTTTCCAGCGACTAGCCCGACACGTAATTCATCATTTGGAAACTTTCCACGCGAGAGTGAGTCTTTGCATGGGAATGGGCGGCTCTGATACATATTTGCGTTTACAAGTAAACCCCCAGTTTGCATTGTGTTGCTGCAAAACTGAACGTTTTTTCACTAATGCGTGTTAAACTGCATCCGTAAACAATGCGCTTTTCCAAATAAAAAATCTTTCCAAATATAAACGCAGTTTGAGTCATCCTTCCATGCAACACCATCGTCATCAATTTAGAGTGAACAAAAAAAATGTTTGGATTTATGCCGGCATTTTCCTTGCTAAGTTGACGTTGACTACTCGGTACTCATGTATTTTTTTCGCACTTGCAGTTTGTTCGTATCGTATTCACATTGTGATGATGTTGTGATTCACTGGTTTTTGAATGTTTGCCGATCACACGTTTCACACTGATGTATAATGCAAGCATACCTAACATCAACATCTTCACTTTACATGTTGGTCTTTAGCGAGTCACTGAGCACATCATTGGGAAGCAGATGCTGGCTCACGTTTCCCAAAGCACATACTCACACACTGCAAAAAAAGCATGTCGTGTGTATTTTTATTTTTACATCTCTTTTCCAGTAAGAACATGAAATTCGTAGAGTTTGTTGTGCGCAAATATAAGTAGGTATTTACTCAACCTAAATCTCGTGTGCAAAATGCAAGGTGGACTAGATCCAAGAACTTTGGTGACGTTGGATTTGGATTGTGCGAATTCTAGCTACATTCTCTATCAACTTTATGTTATGCGGATACAGTATTTTTTTTCGCTACGTCGAAACATTCTCTCTGAGATGATTACACTTTGTGTGTGTATACTTTTAACTCGGAGAGAATATGTGTCATTGACCAAACACTTTTGCATCCATTTCAAGTAGAGCTCATCCCATCAACGAAGACAATATTGTCCAATAAACTAAATAACCTCAAGCTCAAGCTTAGCGTAATATCAATTTGTTAAAATAGGATCGTGTGTTGTAGTCATTCTCATTTTTCGAACCCGAGAGTGCTCACAGTAGTCAGCACTTTTTTTTATCTCTCTCGCTCAACTAAAGAATCCCATTACAAGGGTATGGTTTAATGTGGTTGGAAGTTTCGTACCTTTATCTTCGTCTCATTTTTTTAACTGTGTAACATGTAATACACCGTCTCGACTCTCAAGAGGTTTGTGTCTCGCCTCGCACTTCACTACTGCTTGCGATAAGGATAAAACCGTGAGATCATTTTAAACTGTCTGCAATAAACCAATTTCGCCGTCACCCACATCGAGTGAGACAGTGTGTCAGTGAAACATCTTCAAGAGTGTCTCCTTTGATCTCTTTGTTTTCTCTGCGTGTCTCTGTGTGTGCAGAGTTTCAATTTAAGAGTGGAAGTGGTGCATTTGTCTTGTCTCGCGATTCCGTGTGCGACACAAACAAACTTGCACCCGTACATTTTCTGCAGAGATGGAAATACTATGTGTGACAGTGTCTTAAACAATATATTATATATAGCTTTCCACCAAACCAGAAACCGCAAATATATCATTTATCCGCAGTGCACCTGAAGTTGTGTGTCTACGATCTATGAAGGTATATATAAAAAATATGTACGTACACGCTTTCTAGTTTTTTCTAGTTATAGAATCTCGTGTCACCCGGGTTCGAGTTTGCGGAGCTCGTGTCCTTTAGTCTTTTTTATTGTGCATATTTGTCACGAGGAATGGGCCACAGCCAAGAAACACCACAGTAGTGCGGGCTATTGCAGCTGACAGGATTTGATTTCTTATCCGAGTTAGTTTTTTGCTAGAATAAAAGGAAAAGGTTCTTTGAACGTCTCTCAAGTTTTCTCCCTTTCATTCTACAAGATCCATTATTAAGGGAAACTCGCTCGTGCTTGTATTCATGATGCGGGTTTATTATTGGAAAATGCCAACGAGAGAGAGTGCAACCTTGAGCGTCTCTTTTTTTGCATGCGACTATGTATATACTAATATCATCGTAAGCAGAATGAGGGGGAAATTGCAGACACAATGGGATATTGCGAGTCAGTTGTCCTTCTTACACCAATTTTTTTACAGTCTGATGACGCTAACTTTGTTAGAATATTTCTTCTTCTTTTTGTCATTTGAGTTTGAGTTACACCAACAGCGGAGCGTTGTCGTTGTGCCGGATTCAAGGAAAAGTTGATGTGCTTCTGCTGTAACTGGCACTTATTGGCACGAAAATTGGAAAATGGATGCTAAGGGGAAATGTATTCAATATAGCTACGTAACGAAGATGTGGAAAAAATGAGCACGTGTGTGCTATTGCCAATTGCATTACTTGCACATACACGAACAAAGATATAATTTCCGTTTCATCTCCGCTTTCTCGAACATTCAATAAGAAACGAGTCTGAAAAGTTCAGCATCTCATCTCAAAGTCTCATTTCACTTTTTTGACTTGACTATCACCATCGTCATCATCATCACCATCGCCAACTCAAAGTCAATACATATGAGTTGAAGTTGAAGTCTTGAATGACAACTGGCGAACATGAGACTATTGCCGTTTTCTGTAATTCAACGAAATCAGAGTTCTCCAGGAAGTTTCTCGTATGACGATCACGCTGTGAAAGCGTGGGAAATATGTGGGCCAGCTTTCCCACGCGAAAAGGAAATAAAAAAGTGACTTTGAGTAGACGCTTGACTTCCTGAAGATATTACGAGAGAAAATATTCGTTTTTCATCATCACATTTTCCCCAATTCCAGCCAACGCCTCATTGACTTTTGAATTATGTTCTTGTCTCGGAGTCAGTCTCACTTTCTCTCTAATGCATGCAAATATACTTGCTTTTGGAGAGTTGGAAAGTGTAGCCGTTCTTCATTTAACCAACCAGCATGTAATGTGGGGAAAATATGAAATATTATTACACTTCTACTCATTCTCTCACTCTTTGTTCTCGGGAGAAAGTAAGTGAGTAAAAGTAGTTGCAACTTTGCAACATTCCCTTGAACACAGCTACTTTCCTTAATGGACATAAAACTCTTTCTCTCCATTTCCAGCAAAACTCTCGCATTTTTGCTCTACTTTCACATGAAATATATGGACTTAGTTATATTATGTGTATTCACTTTCTCGTTTTTATTCGCCTGTTTGCCTTCTCTCCCTTCGCACTGATTTTCAGGAAGCGACGAAGGCGAAAGTAACGAGTCATTTTCCTGCTCGTTCACGTTTACCAACCGGAAAGTTTTCCACCCGCTTTTTATTAAGAGGATGAATATGAAAAGGTGTGTGTGTGTGGTGAAATCCGAAGCAAGTTTTTTAACTTATCTCCAGGACCATTAGTAAGTAATCTGCATGAAAGGGTTTCCATCATTTATCATCCTGGAGAAAATAGGCGAGGTTGAAGTAAAGAGACTTGCAAACAGGAACAACAATCCCTCTGCCTTTATGCTCTCTCCTATTTTGCTGGAGGGCAGTGGCAAACTTCAGGGAAAGCGGAAGAAGTCGATTTTTTTTCGCAAGAGAAAATATTCAGAACATTCAAAATAAGCCCACATGAGTTCACAAAAAAAGTATAAGATGATGTGATGATGTGTATTCCACTTTCATCTTTTGGGATTTGTAAAACGTTCCGACGACAAGGATTCTCATGATGGTGATGCGCCCTTTTGAAAATGCAGGTCGCGTTCCTTGAACATTTCACGTTTTCTTCTGTAATAAACGTCGTTTATCTCTGAACATGGAGGAAATTGCTTTAGCCTCAGCCCGCATTGCATCCAATCCAATCCACTCATCCATGCAAGATAAAAAGCATTCTTTCTGATTTGCTTATGTTCCTATTGCAAAAAAATAAGCAGGACAAAGGTTATCCAAACAAGCATACTTTTGCTTTTGTAGGTTGGAGAAAGGAGGTTTGTAGGGGAGTCCTTGAAAAGGTCTTTTCTGCAGTTGGAAGAGCTTTTCGTACTGCAGTAAAGCCCAGACACTTTCTCCAGTCCAGAGAGTGATGGTCTGGTGGAGCGAGAGAGACTTTGGCTTTCCTACAAGAGCAAATGCAATAAACATGTAACGAAAGCATCGAGTTGGATACGATTACGTTACTAGTTTTAGGGCAATGGACTACAAATGCTGGATGGAGAGAGTGGAGAGAGTGGCGTGTAGTAAAAAGCCATATTTTTTATTACAACTAGTCCATATTATCCAAATACCAATCTCCATAATATGTAAAAGCATCATCCTTGCACCACTAGCTTCAACTCAAAACTCACTTGAAGATATATACAGTATGTATGAAAGAAGGTCGAATTCCGAGTGGAATACCATGTACAAAGTTAAGTTTTTAGCTCTCTCTAGTTTTGGTTTTGGCATTGGCATACTGGAGCGAGTTTGAGCTGCAGAGAGCAGCTTTCCTTTCTCTCCAGTCCATTTGAGGAAAGTGGTGATGGGGAGCGAATGTGACGGAATCCTGCATTAAAGCTTTCTCTCTGGACTTTGGACTTACATAAGTATAGACATACACAATTTATAAATATAGAAACGAGTGACCTTGTCATTTATACTCAGCTTTCCAGCCCGGCTTTTTCACTCGATATACTTTGACATAAGAAATGTATGGATGTATACGTGTGATTGAGGGGAGGTTGGTGGAAGGAGGAAATGAAAGCACCCGGACAAGACTAAATATCCCATCCCTTTCCATTTACTCCAGCGAAACTAGTTGTGTTCATGTGCATATTTCACTTTCATTTTATCGGCTTGTGGAACAGTGTGAGTATAGGAATGACTGGTAAAAGCATGATCGAAGTAGAGAGGGAGAGAGTGTGTGTGTGTATGTGTGTAAAGGGAAGTTGTAAAAGTTCTGGTGTCTTGATGCTGATTTGATTTCGGCATTTCAGTACAAGTGGCTTTCCCCATTTCCCCATCACGTTCGAGTGTACACTAGTCGAAATACGTACGTGTGTTAGCTACACTTCTCCTATCAGTCTTCTGTATCTCTCTAGGAGAAAGAGAGGGGGTATTAGCAGTCTTTTACGTATGGAATGGATATGACACGTGAGCCAGGAGTGAGTATAAAATTTTCCTCCAACGCGTACTGCGACGGTATGGAGTAAAGTGTTTCGTATAAAAGGGAAATAGTGTAGAGTGCGACGTGGAGTAGTGCAGATATATGGAGGGAGACGAGAGAGCCATATATATCGCGTAGTATAATATGATGTCCTTTCACGGTAGAATTTTGGAGGTGGAATAAAATAATATGTGTGTGCAGAGCTTGGTCTCATTTTCCCTATATATATTGCAGCGTTGAGGAGGAAAGTGTAGTGCAGTGGCGAGGCAGGGAAAGTAAACGCTGCTGCTGAGCGAACAACAGGCTCACATCCCGGGTCGCTTCAATGGACTGCACATCAAAGCCGGAGACTGATTTCAGATGGGAGCGGAAGCCTCATCCCATGTGTATTCCACATGTAAGTCGTAATTTTTAATAAAAATGAAAAGTTTTTTTGTCTTTTTAAAAAGTTTGGCTCAGATTGTAAGTACTTGCTGTATTCTTTTGTTGTAAAGATTGTGGACAGTATATTAGCGTACTTGAGCGTGGCCGACTTGAAGACGTGTCGGCTAGTCAGTTCGCAGTACAATGAAATCGCTTGCAAAGCCCTCCAACGCGAGGAGACGATAATCTTCAGGACAATTCCACAGCTTGAAACTTATCTTTCCAACATCAAACCGATCTCATCATCACTTCCTCATCATCATCATCATCATCTGTCTGAGCCGATAACAAAGTCATCCAACAAAGTCACTTCCTTCGAATGTTTCGACCAACTGTCGCAATGTTCGTCTGTGGAAGACTACATCGAGTTTGAAGGGGAAGAAGAAGAAGAAAGAGTATTGAGTCAGAATGAAAGTGAAGATGAAGACGAAGACTGGACTTGTATCAGCAACAGGAGGGATGATGGTGTGTTGGACACGAACGCCCACATGGATTGCCTCGAGCATTTGTATCCCTACTCTCACCGCAGTTTCCATTTCGACTACTGTGATCCGAAGACGGAGTTGGAGGAAATTGACCACTTTTTCCGCTCATTTGGAGCACAAATACGACGTCTCAAGTATACCACTGATCTCCTTCCCTTCACCTTCCCACAGTCTCTCAGCCACATGGGGGAAGTTTGGGAGGACAGGTTGTGCAATTTGGATGAGCTCGTGTTGGAAATGAAGTGGGGAATTCCGGCTCATTTGTTCGAGCACACGGATGAGAGTCATCGTCATCCCAGAGTGATATTGCCAAGTTTGAGGAAGCTTCATTTGGACGTGCTCCTCACGGACAGGGACGCTGACAGAGCGGAGCTCTTCCTCCGACAGCTGCTGTTAGTGACGCCAAACATTGAGGAAATCTCTATTCCTGGCTCGAAACGGTTTTTTGACGACTACATCAACGTCGTTCTTGCTCGAATCATCATCTCAACAGAGTTGCCCAGACTTTCCACGCTCAACTTCTGCTTGGCCCTGTCAGACGCTCAAATGCGGTCGTTGACGGATAGGAACTTGCCTCTGAGCACACTCATTCTCGACCTGGAGGACGTCCAGTTTGATGACGGGGGGCTGGGGGGAGACGGCCAGGACTTCAACGATTTTCAAGGGGAACTTATGGAACAAGATAATTTGGATGATGTTCAGCAACAACTTCTTGACAATAATAATCATAACGAGGAGGAACTTCGTCATCATGAGTTCCTCCGCCAGAATGCTAACCGTCGACCTAGTTTCACCCCAATTGTGAAATCGACCTTGCAACGGTTCCTCAGCAAGCTTGCGCCCACACTCAGCAGTCTCCACATTTGTTTCCCGCAGTCGCCGCGACATAGGCTTCATAGGTTTACCATCCTCCAGGAGATGACAGAGTTGAAATTCTTAGCTTTGGGATATTTCGCAGGTTCCTCACGGATCCTGGACCAGATGCCTGCCTTGAAGAAATTGGAGTTGTGGAATGTCCAATTTCGTGACTGTCACGGTCCTGCTGGTAAGGTCGTACCTGATAAGTACCAAGGAATAACGAGTGTGATATCTTAACGATTACACTAGTTAACAAAATTTATTAACCGCAATAGCGAATATTTAAGAGTTGACGAGAGAAGAAAACACGTATATATTATAGTATATACGTGTTAGTGTATACATCACCACCAGTTCCAATAGATCTTCATTAACACAAAACACACAAAAAACCAAAGTCCAAAAGTGGATTCTGATTCTAGTTGAAAGTTGAACAATAGACAAAAAATCAAAATTGTTGCGTTTATTGTGTCACTCACACTCGCCATATCTAGTTCAATGCAACAACTTCTCCTGTCATAAAAAATAATGTTGGATAATATAAATAGTTAAAAACCTGTGGTTATATCACAATAAGCGAATTCGCACGTCAAAGTCTGTAATTAAATTAGTTCAAATAGATTTTTTTAGTTGAGAATCAAATATTATATCGCATCCTTCGAGTCGTCTCGTTCGTTCGTGTACTTTTTTCGTATTTTGAAGACAATGACAAGTCGCATTGTCCATTTATCATAGAAAAGAAATGTTTTAGTCAAACTTAATTAAATGTATATCATTTTAAAGTATGGTTCGTCAGTAAAAAACCGTTTCTATATACCTTTTAACATACTTCTTGTCCGATTTTGTAGCAGTGTATTATCTCGTTGAAAAAATGTTTATAAAAATGATAATGACTTGTAAACTATTTTCAAAGTATAAATGTACATTAAATATTCGTACATATTTTAATGTTATTTAAGTACGTATGTCTCAAAATACATTTTTTCCAATGGTTAACCGGAAAACTTGTTCAATTTCATGATAATAAAAAAATTGTGAGCTGTATTGTAAACCTACCAAACATACATGAAATTTGGCGATTTGGGGGATCGTGATAATGATTCCTTTGATTTGGAGAGAGAAATGTTTTATTCTTTTCATCTTCGCCGATCTTCATATTCATCCGCCAGCGAAGATGAAGTTCATGATGCCTACAATTCTACAATTTCACAATCACATACTGACATTCATAATACATCCTCAAATGTATTTTTGCAAGCTAAATTCATTACTTTTGAGGAGACATTTGCTCATTGTTACGCTTCGTATGGCAATTGCGGGGAAGACGATTCAAATAGTACATCTTTTGAATTAAATGTTAGCAATTACTGTAATTTAGTCACGCTCCCAACAGCGGAAATGATATATGCTAGCTCATTCTGAAGTGACCTTGTCTGAATAAATTCGGCTGTATTGTCAAAAATTAATTTTGAGTAACAAAATTGTATAGGCTTCGACTTACGAAAGATCAATTTTTAAAAATTGGTATTATGTGGTACATGAATGAATAAGATTGCTACCGTAATCAACAAACCTGAGTCATTTTAATAATAATTAAAGAGCGTTAATTTCCTTTTATTTCATTATTTCAAAAGACCATTAAAGATATAATTACATTTCATGTGTGAGATTAAACCATTAAAAGATATTGACGAATTGTATCAACATCAAGGTACAAATAACCCATTTCACTGTCATTCTGATATCATTGTTGAATTCTGACCCCTGCTCCGGCACGGTAGCGTCGTAGAAAGCGTGTGAGCCACCCATCGCTTGCCACGAAAGTCGGACCATTTTCCGTTTGCAAAGGCGCATGGATTTGCAACGCTGTTTGCCTCATCAATTTTCTCGACGGACGCCTTGGCTGCAAAGCAAGTTGCTGGTCGAGCCATTCAGTCATTGCAGTTTCAAACTCCATGTTGAAGGGAGGTCTGCCCGCTCCAAAATCCCTGAATCTTGAGAGGTCAGCACCAGCAGTTGCAACATATTGTTCTAGAGTAGAGTAA
>JAQFZW010000721.1:0-44804 GCA_034687055.1 Heteromurus nitidus | reverse complement strand
TGACCTTGTGCAAAGGTCTCCAAAAACTAATTTAAAAACTTGGCAATTTTGAATTGGCACTTTCCATATACTCCTTTGTGTCTACCGTCAACGGACAACAACTCACTGAAGTCGTTTTTATGAATATGAATGTGTGCTAACAACAGGACTCTGAGGACGCGTCTATTTTTAGAGAACTAACAGCATTGTTGTAATGGGCACACGCATAGGACACATGCATTTCACTTAGTATAACCTTTCGCACCACTAATCGTAAGTTCATGGTATTGTTGGACCAGAAATGGGCGACACCAATTTTTATCCATATCCATCCACCATCCATTGTTGATATATTACCTACTTTAGTTCTATTTCCATCCATCTTCGGGAGGGAGAGAAGGGTGAATACTTTTTTTGGCTGATTCTTACAGCAACCCACAACATTTTATATGCACGCTGAGTAATAATGAAAATCTTGGAGGGTAGATTGGGAGAGAGAAATTTTTGGGGGAACCAAATCATTTGTAAAAAATATTTGACTTAAAATCATGACTTTTCAAATATGCTTTTTAAAGGACAAAACATGACACACCCCTAGCCGCGTTTATAGATTTCAAGCTCAGTTCCGAAACAGGTCGCTTTGTAAGCAGAAAAATTTGCACTAAATCCTAATATGATCGGATAAACGTCTTTTAACGGATTGAAACAAGTTATATCTAATACAATTTTCATTTTACATCGACTACCGACTCATTAAATCTTGACCTTATTATTTGCATTGAAACTTTCCAGATTTAGTTAGCATCACCTCTCCTTCTCCAGTCAACTTTCTTTGCACATTCATTAATCCCGTGTAACAAACGCAAAGGTCATAATAAATCCCACCACCAAAAAATCCAAATTTGACACAATACATCTCCCCAAATCCATACCGTTTTCAAGGCAAATCGAACGTCAGGACGAAGATGATAAAAGTAATAACTGCGTCAGACTCGTAGTCATTCACTTTTACAAAATCATCACTTTCATCACCAACCACGCAACGATATTTCTCCATCCTTCGGTCATCTTACGGGATCATATCCTATCAAAAATAACGTCGTAGTAATACATCTCTAGCAGATTATTATTATGTTTCGTCTGACTGATGTTAAAAAACTAGTGACCATCTGTCGCATTAGATTTCCACTATTGACTATTATATACATTAATAAATCGCATAGGTTATATAGGCACACTGGACCAGAGCCTTTCAGTTGTAAAAATTGTATTTCGTGTCATGTGCACCGTGCATGATATGGCGAAAAAAAATCCATAGGATACCAATACCAATATGAAACACACAGCATAAATGAAACTGAAGAATGTGTGGATTTAAAAGCTACTCACATATTATGAATTTTTTGTGTGTGAAAGAAAAAGGTCTTTGCATTTTGTATATGATTGACATCGCTGTTCTGCTAGTCCTTGCTTTTTGCATTGTATCCCGAAAAGATGAAAGACATGAGGTTGAGAATCTGAGAGAAGAGAAGCCTTGGATGTTGGATCTTTTGCATCCACAGAAGAACCAAGTGTAAATGGCGACATTATTATTATCATATGAAGCAAATTGTGATTTTTATATATGTGAAAATGTGAATGTGACTCTGTGCTGGCCGCAGTTTTACTCATATTTGCGCAAACACATACACTTCGTTCAATGATAATGATAAGGACGAATCTGCATTGAGAAGAAAAACAAGAACATGATTCGTAAGATCGTAAGCTTTTGGAGCTTATACTTGCCTTCCCATCTCAAATCGAAAACACAAACTTATGCCAAAACTGTATATGCCTACCTGTATTTTTTGTGTGAAGTTGACCATCGTCACCAGAAAGATGTTTACCCACTTTTTGTGTACATTTGGTATAAACAAGGTACATATATATTTTATTTTGTAAGATAAGCGCACTATGAGAGCGTGCTCACATGAAAATCTCTGAAAGAAAGTGTATATCTTCGGTCATCATCACAAAAAAAAATTCATATTGAACTCATATAAGAGATAGGCTCATGCAGATATTCCAGTTCCGTTGGACGAGACCAGTTTAAACAAAATTCTGATGTGCATCTTTCCCATTCCACATTTGCTGGGCGAGTATATCAGACCGAGAGGACCTGACAAGCAAACCGAGATGAGATAAATATAAATATAAAAGCGGAGAGATGCGATATGCTTAAATTATTATGTGAAATGTGAAGCCCACAAGCCGTGTACTTTTCCTTGTGCTCCATGTTATCCGCCTATGAAGTTACTAGGCAGAAGTTTGAAACAGGAAAGTTGCTCGTCTTCTTGTGTGACTGAAGGAATGTCCATTCCACAAGTCAGACCAGAGAATAGCAAAAAAGAGAAGAAGAAGTTTAAGCTGTGAAGCTGACTCTCCGTGTGTGAACCAGCGTCCTCCTCCTCTTTTCGCTTCACCTCTTGTTCTCCACTGGACAAAGATTACACACATATGTATACATCATGTCTGCTAAAGAGCTTCTCTCGTCTGTTGAAACTGGAAACTGAAGTTGGCTGGAGGCTGTGAAAAAAACTAATTTTTAATACCTAAATATACACAGATCTGTGGCATGTGTTGCTGTGCGCATATTGCATGAGGCACCTTTCATATTGTATGCGTCCTCAATACTTTTTCATGGACTTGTTCACTCTTTGACAACAAAATTATAAACGAAGGATTTTGAGTTTGTGAGAAGTTATCTTTTTCTCCATTTTCCAATCACACACAACAAGTGTCACCACCACCATGCATTTCATATAATTTTCTAACTTTGTCCATGGATCCAAGAAGCGGATTTAAGAATAGGATTAAGTTCAGTTCGCGTCAGAGAGAGAGACACACATCATCAAAGTCACAGTCATAAGACAAGCTCATCTCACACACACAACTTTTAATCCACTTTTTTTATATATATCAGGACGAGGAATCAAGAACAAATTAAAAGGTATTAAATATCAATATATTTATCTCATGATACAAGTAGCTGAAAAGCGATTCATAGTCAAGGTTTTCACTCGATCGAATCAACTCCCTCGGCATATATCCAATCCACAATCCACGTACGATTAAAGTGAGAAATAAAGGTTAGAAAAGTTCTCGTTTGACCCTTCTCTGTTGGATTTTATTTTATTGCATATATCGCGTTCAAGCTGTTATTGTTCTCTTACAAAATAATACATTTGTTTTGAATCAATCAACTGAAATTTTGTTTTTGAGCGTGCGCTTGATTTGATGAAGAAGAAACTCCAAAAAACACAAACTTGTTCGTAACCAGTTCAGTTGAGAAGAGTGAAGGCTAGACTTTTGTTATGGAGCATAGGGATATGTTCAGATAGGTGCTCGCGTACAAGAGTTATCCACTTTGTAGCCTTCAGATCAAAAACACAGGTAAAAAATAATCATTTCATTTTCATATCCTCAGAATGAATTAAGTACAGTGGTCCATGGCATCAAGACAACACCCATCCATTTCCAGTGCATTTTCTCAATGTACTCATATTCACATGATTAATTGCACGGGGCTAAATGTTCATGTTGACTTTAGAAGCATATATGCAGAAGGGATGAGTAATATCAATCACTGAACTGAATCCTCTCTTCTTCGTGTAGTTTGCAGCGATATAACATTTGTGGACTGCTGGATTGGATTGGATCACACATTAAACTGGACGGCTTGGGGCGATACATGATTGGAAACTGGAATTTTTCTCTTTCTAAAAAAACTACAAGGTTCCTGTCCTGACCACTGACAAGGTTCCAAAAAGAGTGTACTTTGATCGTGACTGTTATTAGTGTGAAGTGGGGTAAAATCCAGTGTGTGCATATCTATGCAAATGCAAAGTGATTGTAGGTGTTTGTAACGTTTACAAAAGTGTGATATAAAAACGGATAAATTCAACTAGAGTTTTTAGGATATAGTTTGAGTAAAGTTCATTTCGAGTTTCCGAAGCTGGTGCCTTTTGTCAATATAGTTGTTGTGGCGAGGCATCAGCATCTAGGTTCGAAAGTTGACCTAGACCTGGCAAGCCCTACTCATTTCATTATGCCCACGATGCCAGACAACAATGACAACACGACCCCCCTCACGAAGAAACCTCAGAATCTCTCCTTCAAGCAGAGAAAGCCTTTGGGTAAACTTCTCATTCTCAATTCTCTCGCAATCTCAGATCTATGCAATCTGAATTCAAATTCAAAGCAGAGATTTAAACTCATTTCTCCTCTTCATTTTCCAGCCACGCGGAAAGAAGAGGTAGCCGCAATTCGGGTCAAGTTCCCTTCAAAGATTCCAGTGAGTCATATGTCATGACATTTGCAGAAGCATGGGAAAAATTATAATTGAAGCTCAGCTTTGAAGGCGCAGACGATAAATTCAATTTTGTTCTCGTTGTAGGTAATCGTGGAGCGATATCATAAAGAGACGCACCTTCCATCTTTGGACAAAACAAAGTTCCTAGTGCCAGAAGAAATCACAATGTCGCAGTTGATCACAATTGTCAGGTACTCAAACAAACGATTTAATATTTTAAATTTTACACGCCTTCCTTCCAAGATGACTGGACTTGCTTTTTTTTGTAATCTTCCATTCGAGACTTATTTTCAATTTTTCATGAAAACAAAACAACAAGGGTGTTAGTATAATAAAGATAAAAGTACATATAACTGCATTGGAGTCTTGGATGTCAACAAAATGTTAATCTGATACAGCATTCGTATAGCAATTTCATTGTCGAAGACAAGGCGAAATAAATAATGCTTCTCAAAATATTTGTTTGTATAATTAACGGAAAATTCAAGAGAATCTTGTTTCTGATATCAATCTGTTATATGTTGTTTTGTTTTTGATCAGAGATCGTCTCCAGCTGAACTCACAGCAAGCTTTGTACTTGCTCGTCTCGAACCGCAACTTGGCGTCCCTGTCAAGACCGTTGTCGCAGGTTTACAGAGATTATCGGGACGAGGACGGCTTCCTCTACGTCACGTATGCCTCACAAGAAGTATTTGGCTGAAAGCTTCTCTCTCAACGTCTCATCGTCACTTAAAAATATCGAATGAAAAAAAATGTAAAAAGACAACGGATAAAACACGCTTGAGCCGCAATAACAAAAAAAATTTACAGAGGACCAAAAAATCGTTAAATAATCGAATAAGATATTAAGCCATAATATATAATTTAGGAAATGATCAAGTCAAAAAGGTTTAAATGAGACTGGCAGCATATGAATTAATGTTTTAAGGCGTTTACAATTGTTGAAAATTGTTATGTATTTAACGTTTAGGTATTATAGTAAACTACAACAAGTCCTGTCTCATTTTCGTTTTGTTATTTCTCACGAAGGAAAATATTTGACTCGATAATTTCTTACGAGAGATTAAGTTTACTACAATCATTCCGCTATAGAAATACGAGACAAGGATATTGTTCGCATTCGAATGTCAACAAGATGATGCTTTCCATTTCCACCGGTACCATAATAATAAAAGTTTAAAGTAGAATTAAAACCAGTAAAAGTAAATAATGTGCGCATATAGGACCCTGTAATATCCTTTAAGATGAAACTCACACAATTCTGCATTTATAATTATGTACATTTTTCGATTAAAACATATGCTCATTGTAACACTAACTCCTCATTTAATTTAGTTAAAATGTTAGCGACAACATGTTTCTTTGCGTGATATAAAAAATTTGCTAATTGTTCATTGTATAACAGACAAATAAGCAATTAAAAATATATGGTGCAGTTTGTGAATTCTTGTACAATAAATGGTTGACTGACTATATATGATGGTAACATGAAAATATAAAATAGTGCATCAATCAGAATGTGATAATGTGATTCGCATAGAAATTTTGGGCAATTTTTGTCGGACTTTAGAAAACTAGAAAATTGTGCATTTCACATTTCTCATATTTATGCACATTTTCTCAGAGAATGAGTGGCTGGAGTGAAGTGGCTGGATGAGAAGCATGAAGCTCAACACTTTGTCTCATTGTCCAGTCCGAGTCAGTCAGGTACCGGCACATGTGCTCGTGTTCATCTGTTTTTTAAGAAATAAAAGCATTTCCCCAAAAATACTCGTTGTGCACATGTAAACCAAATAGAATCTCACATGCACCTTGTGTATCACATCCGCATATGTGTTCTTGTGTTGTTGTGGGCATGTGAGAAAGTGAGTATGAGTTTTTTGTGAACGAAATTTCACAAAAATTATTGATAACTTCTATTCAAACTTGTATTTAAATTGAGGATGAGGAATGGTGCTCCAGTGAGGAGTTTGCTAAGATATCTGAATAAAGGTGCGACTTTCTCATCGCCACATAATTTCTCCGGTGATGGGCTAAGTTTGGGGAAGAAACATGGTTTTACTGGCATTGGCGTTTTGCCTCTGGGGAAAGTTTGTGATTTCTCCGGAGGAGAAAGTGTGCGGCCTGTGATAAGATGTGGATGTCGAAATTATTCTCAGAAGAAGACACAAGAACCAATTGCGACAGAGGATTCTTCTCCAGAGTTTTGTATCAACACCGCAGAATTCCCAACGGAGAGAATTCGCAACTTTAGCATAATTGCTCATATTGATCATGGGAAAAGTACGCTGGCAGATCGACTGTTGGAACACACTGGTAATTTTTTTTGTAGTTTTTAATTTAAATTTTTAATGTGTTTCACACAAGTTGGTTCTAGGAAATCTGGTATAATATTTTATCCTTGTGCAATTAAAACATTTCAGGAACGATATCAAAATCCAGCGAGAACAAGCAGATTTTGGATAAGCTCCAGGTGGAGAGGGAGAGGGGAATTACTGTGAAAGCTCAGAGTGCATCGATGGTCTACGAAGCGAAAGATGGTCACAAATATCTTCTGAATTTGATTGACACTCCGGGGCACGTAGATTTCTGCTACGAAGTCTCAAGGTCCTTGTCGGCCTGTGATGGAGTCATTCTTGTGGTGGATGCAAACCAAGGTGTTCAGGTAAAAAGTGCACACACGAGTTAGGAAAGAGGAACATCCAAGTTTTAAATGAAAATTAATTTTCTCTTTCCAATCTGCAGGCCCAAACGGTAGCCAACTTTTACCTAGCTTTCTCCAGAAATCTCGTCATCATTCCCGTTCTCAACAAGATCGACTTGAAGCATGCGAATCCGGATCGAGTCACGGAGCAGCTGAATGCTCTGTTCGAGATTCCAAACGATTCCGTTTTGAGAATATCTGCGAAAATGGGAATAGGAATCGAAGAAGTGCTGGAGGCTGTCCTCGAAAGAATACCAAGTCCTGCCGGTAAATATTTAAACTCTACAAATTCTAATATTCTGCGTTGATGTTCATTTGAAAACAACTTTAAAAATGATTTAATTTATTAAATCAAAGGACGACGTGATCTGCCAACTCGAGCTTTGATTTTTGATTCATGGTACGATCGATACAGAGGCGTTGCCCTGCTGGTCGCAGTCATTGACGGACATTTGAGGCTGACTCAGAATATCATGATTTCACAATCCGGAAAGTCGTACGAGACCAAGGAAATCGGTGTTTTGTATCCAGATCCAACTCCTTTAAGGACATTGTAAGCATGTCCCTATCAAGATCATAAATAATTTGAAAGATTCTCGATTTTTGACTTTGTAAAAACGTTTCTTCTCCTCAGGTACGCTGGCCAAGTAGGATATCTCTACTGCAACATGAGGTCAATTAAAGAGGCGCTAATTGGAGGCACCGTCCACCTTGCAAATGTGCCTGTGGAGCCTTTGCCAGGATTTCAAAAGGCAAAGCCGATGGTGTTCGCTGGGGTGTACCCCATGGATCAGTCGGAACACCCCATGTTGCGAAGTGCACTTGAAAAGCTTTTGCTGAATGACTCCAGCGTGGAAAGCAAAATGGAATCCAGGTTCATACTTTTAGCAGTAAATGACCATTTATATATTTAAGCAGTTTGTGGGATTTAGGTTTTATGCAAGATATGTGTGTGTGTCCATCAGTGCAGCATTGGGCCATGGCTGGAGACTAGGCTTTCTTGGCGTCCTTCACATGGACGTTTTTAACCAACGCCTGGAACAAGAGTATGGCGCCCAGGTTGTTTTAACAGCTCCAAACGTGCCTGTTCAGGTGAAGATACTTGGGGCGAAGAATATTAAAGCGTATGGAACGGATTTGTTAACGATCAGTAATCCAGCTAGTCTTCCAGATCCAAGTATCATTGAAGAAATGTTCGAGCCTTTTGTTCTTGGGACAATAATTACACCAGGTGATAGTCCAATCCGAGTGACTTCAAAGTGAATTCTTACATATTTTGTTTTGTCATTTAGTGAACCACAAATTATTTGAATCTTTTCCCAGATATGTTCATCGGAGACATAATTAGTCTCTGCTTGGATCGACGAGGAGTCCAAAAGGAATCCCGCAACATTGATTCTGAAAGAATAATTATGACGTTTAAGCTGCCACTCAACGAAATCGTTGTAGATTTTTATGACAAATTGAAATCTTTTACGTCAGGATACGCATCGTTCGACTATGAAGAATTGGGCTATGAATCGTCAAGCTTGACAAGAGTAATCTTTCAGCTAATCTACAATTATATACGTTATCCCAAGTTTGGGAAAGAGTTTTTGGATATAGTTTATGTAATATTTTTACTGCATTTTTGCATTCCAGATGAACATTTTACTAAATGGGGACGTGGTTGAGGAAATGAGCACGATCGTCCACGTGAGTAAAGCACGCGAACGAGGGAAGGCGATTTGTGCGAGACTGAAAGATACGATTCCTCGTCATCAATTTATGGTAATTAATTTAGTGTGGTAATAAACTTTAGTGTTTTCCGAATGAATTAAACTTTTTTGAAACTATTTATAATTTTCTTTGTTTAAAAAATCCTTTCCAAAAGATTTCCGTGCAGGCTGCCGTTGGTGGGAAAATAGTTGCCCGTGAAGATATAAAAGCGCTACGAAAGGATGTTGCGGCTAAACTGGTATGAGTACAGTCGATTTTCTATCCCTAAAATTAAATTAAACAATTTAAACAAAAATTATAAAATATTTCGCTTCTTTTTATACTCTTGAAATATTATTATTCTTGATAATATAATATGCTCGTTTCAGTATGGTGGAGATCGAACGAGACGGGACAAATTGCTGAAACGACAAACTGAAGGGAAAAAGAGAATGAAGATGATAGGGCGGATTGAGATACCTCGAGAAACATTTATTAAAGTGTTGGAAAGATAGCAATAATAAATTAGTCTTAAATTAACTCATAAATTAAAAAATTAAATACAAAATCACATAAATTCTTTTCGTTCGGGTGCACCTCATCTTGAGACCATGAATGAGAGTGCATTTGCTGTACTCAGGTTGCCCATTCGCGTAAGCGCTTTCCTCCTCAAATCCACATCTCAGATCACATCTGCACACACCGGCATAAACAAACACCGGAAAATAAATTTTAATTACGATTACGGATAATAGATCCGTCTTGGAATTCTTCGTATTGTTACCAACAAGTGAAAGGTGCATTAAAACTGTGCATTGAAAGTGCCACAAGTGAGGACTGTGGGGCTGAGGACCTTGAACAGGTTGTCTGTTATTGAAAGTGGGTTTCGTGAAGAAATTTAATCAATCATGGAAATCGAGAGGAACTTGTTGGTGGTTGTGATTGATGTGAATCCAGCACAAAAGTACATTCGGAGTGACTCGAAGCAGTTTTTCAACTGTGTCGATTCCGTGCTCACATTTTGCAATGCGCATTTAATGCTTCAAGCTAATAATCAGGCTTGTGTAATTGCATCACACATTACGAAAAGGTCAGTTGTCAGTTTTGAATTAAAACCTGTAAACCATGTGTTGAACATAAATATGTCATTATTTGTAGTTCCAAGCTTCCAAGGATGAAAAATTGATTACGAGGTTTTGTAAATTGATCTCTTTAAATGCTAGATTTTTATTCTTTTTTTTAGTTTAATTCTCTATCCTCGTGAAGGTAAACCTGTGAAGCCTACGAGACAGTTGGATGGACAATACGAAGTATTTCTGGACCTGGAGCTTAGTGTCAGAGGTCAAATCAAGCAGTTCATTTCGAGCAGCTCCTTCTTGAATTTTGACTCGAGTCGGGCGGCCGATGGGAGTGGAAACTATACAACGTGCTTGGCTAGTGCTTTAGGAAGAGCTCTCTGCTATATCAATCGGTACTTAACGGCTTCCTTAAAATAGCTCATGTAAATTAAAATGGCAAGTTTTGTAATAAAGTCAGGATGACTGGTATATGTTTTTAGAAAGGAAAAGTCCTTAGCACCTGGAGAAAAGCTTAATTCCAGGATACTCGTTGTTTCCGGAAGTTCCGAGTCTACTGCGCAGTACATGTCTTTCATGAATGTCTTCTTTTCAGCACAGAAACTGGTTTGTTCAGTTAGCACAATTATTCGCTAATTTTGTCAATTTAAAACTTTGAAACATTGAAAACTATTTATTTTTGTCAACAGGGCGTGATCATCGATGCCTGTGTTTTGGGACCTTACGCAACACTGTTGAGCCAAGGGGCAGATATTACCGGTGGAATTTACCTGCGGCCACCTCATATTCCTGGATTGCTTCAATATTTACTTGTAAGTTTGTATTAATATTTCGGTTTTAACTAAGAAAATCTAGGTCCGTTGAGTGTGTTCATGTTCATATATGAGATTTATGTATGACCATTTTCAGTGGGTATTCTTGCCTGACGCGTCGCTTAGAAAACAACTCGCCCTTCCGCCTCCAGTACCTGTCGACTACAGGGCTGCTTGCTTTTGTCATCGTCAGTTGATCGATCAAGGCTATGTTTGCAGTGTGTGCCTTTCCAGTAAGCCACATTATTGATTTGCTGACGGAATTTGAAAGCATTGTAATATGATTGCATGGTCGATTTCAAATTTGTATAAACTCCTTTGTATTTCAGTATTCTGCAAGTTCAGTCCCATTTGTACGACTTGCCAGTAAGTTTTTACTATTCGTTTTATCCTTTTAACCCTAAACGCAGCAGGTTAACGATGCTTCTGTAATTATATTTTCTTGTTTTTTTATCACAGAGCCGTTTTCAAAGTACCGATTTTGCTTCCAAAAACAAAGAAGAAGAGACTAAACCCACTTGGATTATAGATCCTTAACATTAGCAGATTCTTCCGGAGTTGTCACTCTGGAATTTCCGAGTTTTTTTTCTGTCAAGAAATAGAAATGGTTTCAGCTTCGAATCCGACGAAAAATTCTCAAATTACTTCCGGAATTCCGTATTCGAGTGTGTTCAAGGTTTTTGCGACGTGCCTTGCGTGTTCAGCTACGTTCCAAGATCCAACATGGATTACCAAACCTTCTCCTTCTACTACTTCATGTGCGCAATTGTATCATCTCTCGATATTTTTGAAATAAATAATGTTAAAATGTTTTATATATTTGCAATAAAAGTATCGACTTTATATATCACGCTAGAGAGAGAGTCACGCGCAATGGGAGTCTTCCTTTGTTTTGTATATTCTCAATAAATTAGACAAACTATGCACGATTGTTATTTCGGTTGCAGTGAAAAGAAGGAAGTTGCATTCCCCTCGTAAACTTGGAGTTCCACGAGAGTTCATTGCACAAATTTCATCATGGGAGCAATTACCTACAAACAAGAGAGAGTAGTGTTTTTCAGCTTGGAACATCTTTTTTGCCAAAAAGTTTGTATTGTCTTGATTTAATGTACAATGTATATACCTACCCTACACAAATGCAGAACACAAAAGTGTGTGATATCATCATCAGAAAACATCTCTCTGCATTCATGCGTCGGAGTTTTCCTGTTGTTCGATGCATTTCGAATTCAAGGAAAAATTGTTCCAAAACAAACACACATCCGCCAAAGAATCTCTCTCTCTCTCTCTCTCGTCGTATTGAATTAAAATGATTTTTATGTATTGATGGAGTGGAACGGTTATAAAAAAATGTGCTCTCTCTTCTCTTTTCACTTTCGTTTGACTTGCGAATCGAATATATATTCGCCGCACATCTCCTCGCACAATTCCTTGGCTTCGTGTCAACAAAATTATCAGACAGAATTCCCGTTTCCCGAACGAACCAATGTGAGACGACGTTTTTGTTACACTTTTACAGGGTTGAAGGCGGAAAAGTGGCTGGTGTCACCTCGCTGAGATGTTCATGACACGCACACACAAACTCGTCTATATAGACTCTTGTCTGTTATAAAAGCCTCTTTATTCCTCCTTTTTCTTTTCTTAAGCCTCAGCCATCATATGTCACAGAGTTACAATATCACAAAAAGGTTCGCTGTTCACATAACGTAACCATTAAAAATTTTCCCATTTCGCACACCCGGAATGAGTTTGGTTGGCTGCATTCTGCATCACCACTTCTCAATTTGCAGTAGAGAGTAGAGCATTATTATCAAGATAGTATTAAGCCTTCAAATATGTGCACTCATTGGAAACTCGACGAGATTGACTTAAATTTTTCTCATCAAGTATCAAATTAACATGGGCGACGCTCCTCATTCACTCTAATGAACTTCGGGTTCGGTGTTCCCACAAGACAACACAAACTGACGAACTGACATATGCGACGACGCTAATATATAGCGAATAAGATCCACATTGGCATATATATATAATCTTAGGAGAGAGGCTTCTGCTGCCTCCTCATGTCCTCATCAAAGTCTTCTTGAGACGCTTTCGCAAGGGAAGATATAGGTACATTGTGGATTGGAATTGGAAGCGGCGACGAGTCTGCAAAAAGTGTGCGTACTAATTTTAGATCTGAGTTGAGCCACTTTCCGAACATCGTTTTTCCTAACATACGTGTTGTAGCCCAACCCAACGAGTGGAACTGTTCGAGAAGAAGATCCTTATATATATTATGTTGCTAAAAGCACTGAAAATACATGCATGCATATAAAAGTCTATAGATGATTTTGTGTGCTGGTGGATGTTTTTTATGTGGATGATGTTGCCCATGCATAACCCTAATTATGAAGGTATTTCCTTACACGAACGAAGGAGAGAGATCCGAATATCCGAAAACCACGAACGCCTGTTCGAGATGTGCAAACTAGAGTGTAGGAAATTGTAGAAATTGTATTTTTTATTGTTTTTACTCACACGTACCTAATTCCTTTCTTTTTCTCGTTAGAGGATTCCCCTCCAGTTAATTTTCATACGAGAGCTACCTTTCTTCCTCAAGAAGATATTTTTTAGCTCGAAAAGTTGGAAGAATCTAGATTTTATTATACATACGAAAATATTGGAACTTCAAACGGGTCTAAATCATATCTACCAACTTCAACTTGTTTCTCGTGGGGAATTAGGTCATTGGGAAATATCGAGAAGTATCTGCGGCCCCACTTCGTCAACATAGTTTCAATTCAAAAGTGCTTTGAGTACGGTTATGGTATATAGCAAAAAGGGTTAACTTGCATATTCCCTTTTTGCAAAAAACTAACTTCTTTTCTTCGACAATATGGAAGAGGGGTTAGGTGAAAGGAGTGATTTTCGTATGAAAACTTGAGGAGCCTCTGGAAATAGTTTACAGAGTAGATATACATTTAGCCACGTAGTGCACATTTTTACTTTTAACAAAAATTTTTTTTGTAGTTTAATGTGAGACTCCTTTCAAATATGCATTGGAGCATTAAGATTGTATAGTATCGATCGAGGCTGTTGTTCATTGTTCCTGTGATTCGGTTGCCTTTTGTCTTGTCGTCAGTGTAGTTTTGTATTTTTGACAAAAAATCTAGCCAGATTTTGTGAGCTTTTTTGGAACGATAAGAAGATGGCGAAGGATCCAATGTGTCCTTTGGGATTTCATCCTCAAGTGAGGTGGCCTTCGAGATGCAAACGATGCTTCAGGTTTAAAAAAATCATTCAAGACAAATTTGTAAAGTTTAAGTTTCCAGCTATTTTATGATTTTTTTCTGCTTAATTTAATAGAGATTACAAGGAGCATGCGCCGAAGAAGGAGGCCGAAAGCTCATCCTCCTCCACGACAGAGAGCACCTCAGCCCTACTTAACACAAGATCCCTGTCTCTGGACACGTTATCCAGCGCAACGACAGTCCGATCGAGATTTGCACCGTCCTACCTTTCCCCGACCTTGTCCTCTACCTCGTCGTCATATGCCTCGGATGACACAGCGACGACAACCTCAAGAACTTCATCTAGCTCGCCGACATCGACCAGTAGCGGAGTCGGCACCACTTCCACCAGTTATTCTACTTCGAGCGAAGACAGCAAAGACTTTAGCACTCCCTACTCATCGATCTCATCCGAAGCACGCAATAGGCAAGTCGATTATTATTTTGGATGAAATTTTTGGGAATAATTGTTGCGAACATTAAAATATAATAAAAATTTGAATTTTGTTTTGCAGACTGAGTAGATTTCGTGATGAGTCGAAGAGCAGCAAAGACTCGATTTCCGGTAAATAAATTCTTATGATAAAAATATGTGGCATTTTAGTCAAAATAAAACTCTTGCAAAGTGACAAAAAATTTAATTACTATTTTGTTTTGGACTAAAAAGAGGAGCCACTTCTTCGTCGACGAAGGACCACAGACCTTACCGACATGGAAGGGGAAGGAAGTTCTGCGGACTCGTCGCCCTCTCATTCTCCATCTCCCACTCCAGCCGACTCTGTGACGATTAGACTACGGAAAACAAACAGCTTAGGATCGGATCCCACAGAGAGCAGTCCAAGTCCCCCACTGGCTCGTTTTCGTCTACGCACTCCAGAAGCGCAGAGCAGTCCAAGCCCGCCACTCAGTCGTTTTCGAACACGAACTCCAGAGGAGAGTCCGACAAGTAGTCCAAGTCCACCGCTACGAAACCGAACACCAACCTTGCTCAGAGAAAAGAGTCCAGCTCCGCCGTCACCCTCACCCTCACCAACACCTCCAAAACCGAAAGTGTCCTTCTCCCCAACCCTCTCAACTCAAAAAGAAGCACCTTCAACTTCTCCAACACCCAAATTTTCCTGGCAGAAGAAGGTTGCTGATCCTAAGCCCGCAGAAACAAAACCTCCAGAAACGAAACCTTCTTGGAACAAACCCGCGGAAGCAAAACCTCCAGAAACGAAGCCTACTTGGGGCAAACCCGCGGAAACAAAACCTCCAGAAACAAAAACTTCTTCCTGGAGTAAACCTGCGGAAACAAATAAACCGACATGGGGCAAACCTGCTGCGGAAACAACAAAACCCGCAGAAACAAAGCCCACATGGGGAAAACCGTCTGTTCCTACATCAACTTCCACCCCGGCGTCGGATTCCTCAGGAAGAACGACGCCGACACCAGCACCAGCAGAGCCTCCCCTAGCCTTACCATCGGACCCACCCACCAAGCCGAAGAAGACGAAAAAGAAGAGATTACTCATTCAAGAAGTGAAGGAGGTTACACCCACTGCCCAAGAGTCCACGGATTCTGACTCGGGGGAAGGGGAGCAGTCTGCAGACGTTGCGTTTATCATTCAGGTACGCCGCTATTACTTTTACACTCGCTTTTTATTATTGCCATATTACTCCCACTATTTCACATACACTCAGTTTGGAGGCGTGAGCGTCAACTTATATTTCGATTCTATCCAATCTGGCGTCGAATTACTGACAATAGGCTCACGTAACGTGTATTCGTGAAATGTCACGTTGTTGTCCGTGTCCACGAGAATGACTGTGTGTGTTCTGAAAATGACATAGAGAAAAAATGTCATTTGACAATAAGTTTTGGACACCGTTGGCCAAGGTCACGGTATAATACCTCGTTCCATAGTTGAATCCAGGCACATTCATAAATGGTGAGCTGAGGTGAGGGAGTTTGTCCTGTGGAATCCTTCCGGCTTTCCCGAACTCCTCCAGAATCGGATCAGGAAAGAACCTGAATTTTTTGAAATAAAAATGTTTGAATACAGAACCCGTCCTGTAGGCAAGCTTGAACCCATTGAAACCCACTTATCAACATTTTAATAAATAGCCACGTACTCTTCCTTCGATTTAAGTAGCTCAAGGAGTTCGGCCGTGAGGGCATTCTCCCGACTCTCACAAGCCTCCTTCCCACAATACTTCTCCACAATTTGGCTAAACTGCTCTCGACCACATGTCACCTTCCGAAATGGGATCTCGACGGGGCTGTTCCCGAACCCGTACAACTCGCAGTTATTCATCTGTGGCGTTATGTTTTCCACCTTGCAGGAATAGCCAACATTTCCTTCTTCTGCAGATGTGTTGCAACAGCTTTTTGAGCGATTTGTGAGATGGGTCACGCGAATGGTGGAGAGATCATCATCATCCTCCTCTCTCGTACTTAAATCATACAAAATGGAAAGAACATTATATTGAAAAGTGGGACACAAACACACATGAAAAAGGACATTGTTTTTCCACATTTCTTATCGGCGTGTATATTTTTGGAATGCCAGCATAAACATGGGAAAAGGAGTAGTTTAGGGAGAAACGGACTGAAATCCAAATAGAAACAGTTTATTTGTATTCGCCCACGCCAACTCGGCCATCATATTCATCATAAAAATGTAGTATCTCTGCGAAAGAGAACATTTACAATGTCGACAGCAAAAAGCTGTGATATGTCTCGCCTCAGTGATGTCGGGTTTCTTGGAAAGAAAACTTGAAGAAAATAGAGATTTTTTGCAGAAAACATAGCAGAGCTTTTGCGAAAACTATTCACTATTCTGCACACAACGAAGCACGACCTCGCACTGAAGTTGTTATAATCGCGTGCACGCTTAATTATTATTATTTAAGATTGCGAGAATAATTTTGCACGAGGAAATTAGAAAATTAGTTAAGTTTTAATTTAAGCTCTCGTTTTACGTGTTGTTGCTGATGTGTTTCCCACGAAAGTCGATTGTGATCAAGTGAAAAGGATTGTACTCGGTTGCGATGTCGAAGCTACCCGCATCCTGGCACAGGTTGCTGCAGTACGTCCACCCTGGCAAGCCTGGAGGAGACCGCAAGAAACCGGTAGGGAGGGAACCTCTCGAAGTCGGCTTGGGGTTCGGGTTTGCATGACCCCCACTCATTACGCTCAAAAGAATCGCTAGCTTCCCATGTTTCGATAAGCCGAGCCATGTGCCAAGCTCTTGCAAATCTTGTCCTGGAAATTAAATCATCATGAGGAAAATTGGCTTGAAAATATATTGCAATTTTGTAGTCTAATTTATGACCTGCAAGAATGTGCGCGTCACTCCCTTCCCAAAAGTTGGCTGGCTTCGCAGGTCGGGCAAAGCTCTCGTCTCTGTTTGTTGCCAGAATGAGTTTGTATGTTGTCGGAGTGGCGGAGCAAGAAGTCTTTGTTGCGTTCTTGGCGCAATTCGCCACGTACATGAATAAAATGCACATTTTTGTTAATTACAAAAATTAGTTATTTATGTAATTTGGGTGTGTAAATTGAATTTAAAAGGTGAAGAGCAAAGGGAAGAAGAAGTTCGGGGAAGATGACGACGACTTGATGAGTATGACGACAACGACGGACACGACGGAGACGACTCTCGTTGACGTCATGGAGAATACGATCGGCGGGATGAGTTCCTGGGAGGTGGAGGACATGAAGAAGGAGGTGGATCGCCTCCGAGAGAAATGTGATAAGTTGGAGAAGGAGAAAGCGGAGATTCTGGCGAGACGGGTGGCTAGTTTGGATGCACCTCGACCACAGGTGACAAGACGAAATACAAAAAAATAATGCAATTAAGACTTTGAACGAGTCGGAGTCACGCGGACGCGATAGAGCTGAACTGAAGCATGAGCCAAAATTGTGTGCATGAATGAAATGAAGGCTGTAAACATGCCAGATCATGTGGCTTGGCTTGTCAGAGGTTTATCAGCTATTTGCGTACGACGACCGATAACAAGTGTTTGGATGAATGCAAGAATGAGTCATTATTCATGAAGCTTTTTATTATGAATTTCTGTCTGGGACTCGATAAAATTTGTAAGATTTCAGAAATGATGCGTCCTTCTGCCATGATTTAATTATAAATGTTTTCTAAATGAGCAGTCAAGTGAGTACCTGAGGCTACAGCAAAAGGTGAACCAGCTGACGACAGCAAACGAGGATTTGAAAGACGAGCAAAAGCACTTGGAGTCTCGAGTTCGGGAGTTGGAGTCAGAACTGAGCACTCGTCCCAATCCCGACATTTTCCAACGTCAAATTTCCGACCTTCGCTCAAAGCTGACGGCGGGGGAGACGCAGCTCGACCAGCTTCAGGAGGAGAAGCGGGAGGCCATCCAGCAAATGAAGGACATGCAAGAGGAGTTTGAGGAGATGCAAGACAGCTTCCGGGAGGAGCAGGCGGAAGAATTCGCAAATTTGAAGAAGGAGCTCGATGACGCCTCCAAAAACTGCCGCCTCCTCCAGTTCAAGTTGAGAAAGGTGGAGAAGCGGGCGGACCAACTGGAAGCGGAGAAGAAAGAGCTGGAGCAGAGATTGGAGAGTATCCAAGACTCGGGGAGAATTCGCAAGTTGGAGGAGGAGCTGAAGAAGGCGAGGGTGGAAATCGAGAAGATAAGAACGGGGACGAAGGAGAATTTGCTCGAAGTTCCAGGCTTGAGGAAGAAGCCCCTACTGACCAAGTCGTTGTCGAGTGAGAAGGACTCGTCGTCAATGCCTCCAGGCTTCGATCCACACAAAACGCTGAGGGACTTGCAGAGCGCGTTGGAGCGGGAGTCGGACACGAGAGAGCAGCTCAGATTCGCTGAGGAGGAAGCCACCAGCTTGAGGCAGAAGATTAGCCGGATTGAGAATGAGAATGACACGCTGCTCATTCAAATCAAGAAGATGTCATCCAAATCCAAGCCGGACTTGTCGAACAAGGGCCGAGCCGAGTCGGGTCGACTGGGAGAGGCGCCACCGAAGGAACAAACGGAGAAGTTGGATGTTGACGATTTGAAGTTGCAGTTGGAGCTGAATGAGCAGGCAATTAATTATCCAAATTCTCTCTCACAATTCGTGTCCGTTGTGGCTCGTGGCGTGTTTGAAACGTTTTAATTCTTGTAATAGGAATCCAAAGTACTTCAAAAGAAAGTTGAAGAACTTGAGAAGACGAATGCGAAGCTCGGTAGAGACCTACAAAAGGCAGAAGACAAGGCACAATCCCTGGAAAAGATGTCCCCAAGTATTACAAAGTCGAAGGTAATCAAACTGGGGTAGCATGAGATATCGACTAAATAAGTTATATATTTTTTGACTAATTAATCTCAATTATCTTCAGAATTTGGATGAAGTCACTGCGCTCCGGAGGAAACTCATCGAAAAGGAGAGGGAAGTGGAAAGGCTGGAAACGCAGATTGCTGCCGCTCCGCCCGGCAAAGGAAAACCAATGCGAGCAAAGTATGTTTCCGATGAGCTTATCGTCAGTCTTCTTTTCGTTCATCAGTTTCGTGGTATAAAACTGACTCTTTTTAATTTTGAAAAATATAGATCCGTGGAACAAGACGCCACCTCGAAAATCGATTTGGAAACGAAGGCTGAGCTGAGCAAGGTGAAAGCTGAGCTTGCCAAGTTGAAGGCGGAGGCAGAAGGGGAGAAACGCACTTTGCGGGAGCAACTTTCCGAAACTCGGGAAGACTTGGAAAGTCATCAGGGTCGAATGCACCAAATGGGTGAAGCCAACAAGGATCTTCTGAGTCAAATGGCAAGCATGCAGAAAAACCTGGATCAAATGAAGGAGCAGTACGAAAACATTCAGGACGATATGGTTATCAAGAATTCCAAATTGAGTGGGCAAAAGGAGCAATTAGAAAGGTACCTTAAAAGGAGGAATTTAAAGGCTCAATTTTAAGAAGTTATGGATTGGTTTTTTTAAATAACGGATTTTTATCTGGTTTCTCCAGTGATATGAATAGACTACGACGAGAACATGACACGATCGACAAGGAGCTGCGTGCGTTGAGGGACACCTTCAACAGCCGTCAAGACACTTGGATTAAAGACAAGTTGGCGTTGCAAGAGAAGCTGCAGGAGGCAGAGCAAAATGCGAAGAAGCTGATGAGCATTCCAGGCGACCGAGAGTCGACAAAGTTGAGAAACATGCTCAATGAGTCCAACAAAGACTTGGAGACAAAGAACAGCGAGATGCAGGGCTACAAGGACCAAGTCCTTTCCATGCAGAGGGAAAATGACGAGCTCCGCCGGCAACTAGAAGACTTTGACAAAGTGGCCCAAGTCCAACTTCGCAGCTTGACTGTAGAGCCCTCCCAAAAGACGGACAAGGAGCTGAAGGAGCTCCGAGAAAAGCTGACGTCGGGAGAGAAGCTTCACCGAAATGAGATGGCTCAAACAAAGATGAGGCACGACCAAGATTTGGCAGTGAAGAATGAGGAGATCTCTGCAGTTCAGCAGCAACTAAGTCGGGCGAAGAGGGAGAGAGACACTTTCCGGCAAATGGTGGACTCTGCTCAAAGAGCCATTGCGGAGCTGAAGTCGCGGGGCTCTGCGAATCGTGGTTCCGTCACAGGTTTGGAGGAGGCGGCAACAGGGGCTCAAGCCGCTGTGAGCGGTCTCCAGGAGAGAATAACTGCGCTGGAGGATGACCTCAGTGAAGCGAGGAGGGGCACTTCTCGACAGAAGACGGAATTCGTGACTGAGAAGTCGGCTTGGGAGATGAAGATGGCGGAATTACAGCAGAAAATCAATGAGCTGGAGGAGGAGAAGTTGCTGAGTGGAGCTGGGCGGGTGAGAGGAGCAAGTGCGATTGGAAGGACGAAACTGGAACTGGCGTGGCAGAAGGAGAGGGAGGAGCAACAGAGAAGGCTCAAGGAGGCAACCACACTGGCGAGGGATTTGAAGACGACCCTTCTCGAGGTTTTTACTTCATTTCATTTCCAATTTGAAGTGGTCGTTCAACATTTTTAGAAATGTTTTGCTGTTGTGATAGATTGAAAGAGAGAAAGACCGCGAGCGAATGGAGGCGAAGAGGCGCTTCGAGCAGTTGAAGGGGTCCCTCGAAGAGGACCAAACGGAAATGAAGCGGAAGGTGGAAACATCTCAGAACGATCTCCTCGAGTTGCGAGACGCGCACGCCAAGTTGCGGACGGCGAACGAGAAGCTTCGCAAGGACAGGGAGCGGCTGGAGAGTCAGCGTGAGGCGCAAATCAAGAAGGAGCTGGAAATGAAGAAAGTTCGCTCAGAGAAGGATCGAATGCTTGACCAAATCATTAGCAAGTTGGCAGCCCTCAACCCCACCGCATCCAACAGTAATTTATCGCAACTCCCTCCAAAGCTGAATGCTGCGGAGATACTCCATCACCTCCAGAATGTGAAGGCTATCGAGGATCCGGAGGATTTGATGAATCCGAAGGAGAAGAAACGAGGTCATTTCAAGCGGGCTGCTTCTGTTGGTAAGCCGAGAAAATTATAGTAAAATGTGCGAAAGCATAATGTGTATTCACTTCCAGAGTAGCTGAAATTAATGGACTTTTATTTCAGGGGACACGGATGGCTCCGAATTGCCCAACTCGAGAGAAAGTCTCGTCTCAATGCCGGCTTCCTACGGGATGAAAGGGTATGGGTATGGGGCAAAACAACAGCAGTACACTGGCTCCATGTCTTCGTCAACGCTCACATTGCCGTCGAGAGGTGGAGTTGGATCGACAGGGACAAGCAGCAGGTCGAAGAAAATTAGCAGCAACATGAGTGAAGGTGGTGGGGCGTCCATGTCGAATCCCTTCAGTCCACAAGGAACACTTCATCGAAAGGCATTGTCTCTTGATCAGAATGTGGGAATGCCAGACGAAAAAGTGAGTATTTATTGGCTCAAAAATTGTGTCATGGGACTTTGAATGTGATAAGCTGACCCCATTTGATACAATGATTCATTTTCAGAAAATATGGAAGGGTGGTTCTGAAGCTGGAAGTGGTTCCAGTTTAACCTCGATGGACGACCAGTTCTCGAGAGGGTCGAGCATGGAAAGGGTGTCCAGAGTTGCGGAGAAGTCGAAAGCGAGCACTCTCGTGGGGAAAGTGAAAAAGTTTGTGAAGGCGAAGAGCATTGAAGAGACGCCGGCCGCGGAGAAATTAATGATGCCAGGATCTGGAGTGAGACTAGACTTTTTAATTTTTTCTATTTAAATTGAAACTGATTTATTAATGACTGGTGTTGTCAAAAAATCAAGGTTTCCAATGCGGGCTCCGATCTTTCACTCAATTCCGACATTGACGGCAACGGGAAGAAGAGCATGAAGGACAAAATGAAAGGGATTTTCAAGCGAAGCACGAGGTCACCCAGGTACGCCGCATATAATCCCATAAATATTGTGAATACATAGTCACTGAGATAAAATTAGTTATTTTCTATTTATTTGACTTGTTTCAGTGTGGAAAGACATCTTCCTGGAACACCAACAGCGTCCACACTTCAACTTCAGTCCACGTCCACCGCAGCACCACGCCCCTCGAGAGAGCCCACTCCGAAAAGAGAACCTCCTGCTCCTCCCGGCCCGAGTCAGCAGCGACCTTTGATGGCTTCCCAACAGAGACCTCTCATGCCGTCGACATACAGATAATTTAATACCTACAACTGCACTCCTCTTTTTTATATATCCAAACCTCAAGTTCAACATCTTTCAATAAATACAATGTGTATCTAGTTGGGATTATGTACCAAGGATATTGTCATACTACACTTTGTGTCACATTCAAGCGCAACAAAGAAATCCCCTTCCGCTGTTCAGTCCGTTCTCGACACACACACACACATGCCCCTCCTCACTCATTTCCATTCTGAGCTTGAAGAACCTTATTGAACTTCCTCTCTAAAATAACTTTAGTGTTAACTTTGTAGTTGTAAGTTATTTGTACTTTTCGTCAGTGTCCATGATAAATCTTAACACTTCAATATATCAAGAGAAATGAAGGATTATGAGATGCATTATGTAAAAATTAAATAAGGTATTATATTGTATAACGAAGAGCGTCTTTTTCTCTTCTTTCAGTGGATATACGAATTCAGTTCAATCGAGATGAAATAAATGATTGCAAATTATAGTCACTTTTGTGTTCTCGACAGAAATGTATATTGTGCTGGCATCATTTTAATAATAATTTGTAGATGAATAATAATGATTATAACACCTCTTGATTTCCATAAAGAGCTATATAGGTGAAAGTACAATTGTCACTTTTCCCATTTATGGTTTACGTCCAAAAGAAATAAGAAATGGTCATGAAACCCTTCACTCTGAAACCAATCCTAAGGGAAAATGATATTCTTGTTTGCTTTCATATGACAGTTCCTGGGAATAGTAGTACACAACTTACACAACACATACGATTAACATAGGTTTGTTTTGTAGTGAATGAAGAATGACTCAGTAGCGAAAAACTCTTGTGTTTACTGAATAGGTATTAGTTTCTTAAAAATTCATTGCAAGTCTTGTACACGTCATTAATATATATGCTAATTCGTTCATTTCATACATCAAATTTATGTTACGCTACCCGTAAAAATTGGTTTTCCATTCCCAGTGTAATAATACTGTCAATCAAAGAGCATACAAACTGCATACTTGTGATCCGTGGTCACGAAGAGTTCCAAGCTTCCATCATAACTACGTCGTCTCGCCCAACGATAACATTGTCCAAGTGTGAAGTCCTTCAGTTGAGCGAAATGGAACCGTTGCGTGAACGAGATGAATCTCAGGTTGGACCAATGTCTGATATTTCAATCGAGTTAGAAGAGAGTGGAAGCAGCTTTCCAAAAGATCCTAGCGTATTTTTAGTTTCTGGGGACAAAATGCCAAGTGAATCTCAAAACGGAATTCAAGGTGAAAGTGGAGAAAGCAATCTGAGGGATGAACGCAAGGAAGTCAGTGGTAGCTTATTGGAAACCTTGTTAAATGTGGAATACTATATGGGGCTCTGTCCTTTCCGAATTTCTGAAGATGGGAATATCATTGGAAATTGTGTAAATAAGGTTTGTAACAGAAATTATGGCGCATTCAATACATATTCAATCTCAGTTCATTTAACTAAGATTTGGTTTGCAGATCATCTTCGTGACGCTCAATATTTTGGCTTTACTTCAAAACGTAATCCTCGTCAGGTTTTTCATCTATGCTCTAGATCATCAAGACAGTGAGAGCAGTGATAATTTGATTTGGTACCTTGCAATAGGCACAACGCTTTTAATTTTCTTGCTTCAAATGCGCTATTCAATTATGCTGTGGTCACAAAGAAACGACTTCGTAAAACTTCGTAAAATCTTGAAAGCAAGCCCTGTACTGGCGCAAGTTGAGAGAAAAACATGGGTAAGTTATGCAAATGTTCCCCGTGAAAAATACTACACTCTGAAAGGATGGCTAGTATATGATTAATTATAATGGTTGTATACTCTCTTCAGTTGTTTGTCGTTGCCCGGTTAGTTTCAATCGTTGTAACAGCGGCTTGCATTTTTGGAGGGCTCAACGCCGGCTTCAGCGAAGGGACATATTCAATGTGGGAGATACTACAAAGTTACGAATTTGACATGACTATCGCTTTCACTGATGCCCATAACAGTCAGCGTGTATTAAACCTTTCAGCCAATGCAAACAATTCAATGAGCTTTCTTGAATCCATTTTTGACGGTAACCCTGATGTAGAAACAATCATTTTAGGGAGTTGTGGATTGTGTCTAGATTTTTTAAATCAGATTTTCCAGTCCTGTTCGTGCGATCTGATGCTTCTGGTTGCTGTAATAATTTGGTTACATGTGAAACGTATGGGCATGAACGATGAAATTGGAACAACTCAACATGAGGCAAAAGAATTACTGCAACTCCACGAGCAGCTCTTCGATATTTCTGATCAAGTTAATAAATTGATTAAACCCTTCCTCCCCATTTTGGTGATGACGTCAGCAGTGATGACATCCCATTTGATGCATCTAGTGTTGATCCGCAGTTGGTACAACGTCGCGTTCCTTGCCATTAAACTAAGCAAGCTCTTCTTCACGTTCTGGCTGGCAACGTGGACTGCGGGAAAAGTAAGTCACGCGTCATCGTTTAGTAGTATATTAAGCATTAATGCACTGTTTCAAATTGCACAAATTCCTTCCAAAAAATGAAAATCAATAACGCTACATAGTTGGTCTTTCGTGACCAAAGTAAACCACACGTTGTGATTATGGGATGTTTACGATGGTACGAAATGGGTTTCAGGAAGAAGAATACCATGCTTGGTTTACTTCAAGCCGAACACTGGATTTACTAAAGCTTGATCCCAGTCAATACTTTCAACAAGTGAAAAGAAATGAAAATGCGCCAATCGGGGTAGGAAGTAGCAGCTTCTACATAAATACCAAATTCATTGCCAGCGTAAGCTCTCCTCTGATGTCTTTGTTTCTGGTTGAATTCCAATTGGAAGTACGTAGAGTTTTGTATTTTTTCAGTACTTCAGCATAGTGGTTTCACACTTCCTTATAATGGTGCAATCATTTGAAGGGCAGAATGGATCCAAATCCTGCAAATAATCGAGCAACATATCTAATATATTATATAACTGAAGTTCTGTTACATAACATACAATATAAATAATATATATCCTATAATGTATCTAAAATATGAATTACATCTAATGAAATATTGTTACAATTGACATAAAATATTATGAAAAAATATCATTATATTTTAAAATGTTTTAAAGGAAAAAATAAACAACGGGAGAAACACAAACTAATAATAATCAATAATAATAATATATATAATAGAATCATGGATAGAATTGCATATTCAAAATGCACCTCCATTTACGATATTGAAAAGATAACACAAATTACTTGCAATATCATTGAGTATTTTATATGTAAATATATATATACTGATAGACATACATCTATACATACTGATAGACCAAATATATATTGTGATAACTTGAATACCTATGATTGTGGAGAAATTCTTAAAAATAATGATTAATATCTTTAAAATATTTTTATTCGTTCTCTCCAGTTCAGTCCATGTATCAAAACCGCATGAGCTGGATTCCGGATATATACCAAAAATGTGAGAGTGAAATCCCTAAAAATATTTCAAACAGAAACAACTCTGGAACTGTATGAGAATGAGTTTTATTTAATCGTTAGCTTCATCAATAACACGACTGTCATAGTCTACGGATTTACAACATTTTATTAACTTAATGAAAGAACGATTATAAAATAGAAATTCCGTAAACAAAAGTAGCTTTCGAAGTGATTGAGTTTGTTCTCGTCATCCACCGGCTTTGATTTTGCGTTTTCCAATTTCCTCTTGTTGTTGTATCTTCTCTCCCGAAGTCCCCGAAACCTTCAAGAAATCAATTGTAAATTTCAAAGTTTATTTAATAGGTTTACATGATGTGAATTCAGATAACTAAACATGTTTTCAGCTTTTAAAGTTTAATTACTGTAGCCATTATCGAAAGCACAATTAACAGGACCAATGTGTATCGGAATATCCACATTTTATGCTTGAAATCCAACCAGACTGCCTGACTGAGACTACCACTCCGTTAGTTTGCACACACAAAAAATCAAAATCCTCGTCTTTAAATGAAATGAAGGTAGCCAAACAAGAACCAAAATGCGCCTCCTGACTTTAAGAAGACAAGTGACGGATGTTAAAAAGTCATAATATCTTGCCACTTCAATTCACAATGACATCATAACCATTCAAAAATGTTGTAGCCCACCAAAAAACTTAATGGGTCTTTATTTTCAATTACAAATTGTTTAGCGGCTTAATTTTACCACTTGTGTGTAATTAAAACATACTATAACATAACGGAATTCTTTGCTCTACCAGCATGGTTATAAAACTTTATTATCATCCAAGAAATATGTAGATTACTTTGTTCTGTTGGGTGTAGAGTGCAGTTGTTCCTGTTCCCGTGAAACGAAATTTTAACAACAATATGTACAAATCCCTTTAAAAATAAGCCCTCCATACATGATTGACAGCATTTGGAAAGTTTTGAGTTTCCAAGCAGAAGCCTCCATGCTTCCAATACTTGCATCCTCCTTTCCCCACAGTGGGCTCGTCACCCTTATCAGGATCAGGGAGAAAGTTTGCTGTATAGAATTGCACTCCAGGTATATCCGTGTGCACTTCGAAAATCCTCCCACTTTGAACGTCAAGCACTCTCGCAGCCAAGCGAATCCTTTCACCTTCGTTTCTGTTGAGGCAGAAATTATTAAGCAGAAGGAGGAGATGGTCCCCAAACACTAATATGTAATTCACAAGAAGTTTCTTGAGAGGCTCGAAATATTTGAAGAAGTCATTGTATTATTCACACATAAATCTGAAATTTTATAAACTAATCTACTTATGCCATAAAATGAAAAATTAATTTATCGATGCTACCAACCCTGCCAATATAAAATAAAGTATAATGCATACGTTTCAACCGCACTACATTCTCAGCACTGACATCTTTATTTTTGAATGCCATATTTTAGTATTCCTTTCAATTGGATTTTACCCGTAAAGGGGTCTTTATTGATGAGCCACAGTACAATAGGGTTCTTCTACGTCCCATTGTCGCAACAAGAAGTTGCCTGCTTTTCCATAAACTAGGTCTAGTAAACAATGGTCACCGAAACAATCTTTTACTCAATTCGAACTTTCTCTTCTCTTGCTTTCAATTTATGTAAAGAATGAAACTATGTCATATCGCATTGTTTGTTCTTTCACCAAAAATGGAGAAATAATTCCACCAAACACTTCACGCTTCATATTTGAAAACAATGCATTGCACCGTATATTTTGAACAGTAAATGTTCTAAACGCATCGCATTTCGCCGCTGAATCCAAACCCCTTCAAAAGTTAACTCTTCATCAAAATGGTCAAAATCTTCCTCTCAATTATATCAATTGGCATAATCTTCAGTTCATTCAATGTAAATTGCACAAATATGGATTACCTAAATCCTTTTGTTATTATTGTAGATTTGGTTGATCAGTTCGATCTTAAACTTTGTACTCGTCACCTTAATTTCAGGTTCGCATTTGTGGCAGTGTCTGGCTCAAAGCTGTCAGGAATATTCACACTGTGAGCAAAAACGCTTGGAAGGAAAGTTCGTACGCGACAAAAATAAATATTTTTAAAGTATTAAGACTTCAGTTTGTCACAATTTTTGATATAAATAAATGGATCTTAATTAGAGGGCGTGTCTGCAGTCAACTTGCTGAAGAAAAACCACACGTTTGTTCTCTTTGCGAATGAAGAAATGGAAATACAAGCATTCGTAAGTATTCGACCGCAATAAAATGAGATTCTCAAAAGAACTGAAGTGAGATAACTTGGATTGATTGAAATTTTTAGGGCTCCAGGGACTGCACAGCGGAGATTTCTTGTGATGAGCTGAAACTGCCTCCTCCAGTCGACGGAAGCTGCTTCCAGACGAAACCCCATTCTGAAGGACATCTTGTTGTGGAGGATTCCTTCGGGAGTCAGCTAATTGCTTGTGACAAAACTGACTTTGGTCTCCCCAAGAGGTCCTCGAGAGGTGGGCGAGATTTGTACATCAAATATTTGGGGAAAAGTCCAGGAACAAAGTGCACAATTAGGTGTGGGGATTCCTCGGGGAAATATGAGAAACTGCCGGAAACGCATTCTGGAGTCTTCCAGACAAAGCGATGTGGTGAGTGCTTCACTGCTTCGAACAATTGTCTGTTTTGTGAGCAAAAATGCAGAAATGTATGTCCCAGTTTTTTATTCCAAAAATCGGTTTAGTTTGCGGAGAAAAAGGGAACCAGGGTTCTAGTTCTGGAATGGATGACAATAATATTTCTGATAAAAGCGAAGACGGAAGTTTCATTGTTGGTGGAATTACAGCTGACGAGTTCGAATATCCTTGGATGGCAGCCCTCGTCAACAAAGGCACCAGCCAAGTCTTCTGTGGGGCTTCACTAATCAATGACAAGTCAGTTTTGTCAGTTAATTGCTGGACACTGAAATTCTGAGATTCTGGGGGAAAATCTATCTTAACCACTCTACACTTTTCTCTGCAGATATATTTTAACGGCTGCAAACTGCGCTCTGAAGGTTTCCGAAAATGGCGAAGTTTTATTGCACGCTCACCTCGTCGATCTGAGCACAAACTCTTACTACAAAAGTGAGGACGTTCCTGCTGGGTAAATGCTACTAAACTGTGTCGCGTATTGAGAATGTGTGAGATATGATAACGATGATGATTTCTGTAATGAACTTGATAATTAATTAAAATTTTGTGTCAGGGAACCCGGCTCCCTAAGACAAGTGATAGGCCTTAGCTTGCCCAACAAGACGGACGGAGATGAGATTCGAATCCGGTTGAAAGTAGCTTCCTTCATGATCCATCCATTGTTCCAAGAACATCCTCCCGCCTTTGACGTAGCCATCTTAAAGCTGGAACGGAGATTGAATTTGGTCCACAAGGAATTCGGCAGAGTCGGCACCGTCTGCTTACCCAAACTGGGGAAGGATGACCTTCCAAAGGGGACAATAATGACTGTGGCAGGTGAGTTAATTGTGAGTTCTCGAAGGTCAAAAAGCGAATGAATAATTCAACTTGCTTATTTATTATTTCGCCAAATTGGTTTTAAGGATGGGGCTTCCCTGAGAAGAAGGCTGGTGCAGGACATCGCCTTCTCCAAAAGGCGAATATCGAAATTTATGACGAGGCGGAATGTAAGCGTAAACTCAGGTGATGCGCGTGCATAAATATTTTTTGTAATCATTTAACCCTCTCCAATAATGATAAACTTATTAATGAAATCGTCGTCTTCCAGGCGTACTTGGAGTGCGACCTCATTATGTGCTGGACATCCTGAGTCAAAAGTCGACACGTGTCAAGTACACAGTTGTAGATCAAACATATTCAAGTTCATTATAAATTATCATCTCTGGTCTGAAAATATTTTGATGTTATGTGGTTGTATATATTCAAAGGGTGATTCGGGTGGTCCCACTATTGTCCCTGTCGGCAAAAACCATTACAGCCAAATCGGAATGGTAAATTGGGGGAGAAGCTGTACTAAAGGGGGATCTCCTGGTGTCTATACTTTCACATCCGGTGAGATTTTGCTATAAACAAAATGGTTTTCCACGAACAGTCTCACATTTGAAAGAGACATTTGCTGGAGAATCTTTTTACATGATAATAACACTCGGCGTCTCCCTTCCAATCCAATTCCAGTGCTTGGCGAATGGATACGACACTCTACCCAAGACGCTGTGTGGTGCAGCGACCCTGTTTAGCTTAATACCGTCTCCAGCATAAAATGAAACAAAAAATAATCGAATCCTTTGTTGTAATTTATTGCTGTTTGAAACTGAGACCATTAAACATTCCAAAATGTTCCCTTTAAAATTTCCACTTTTTTGTTTTATTCTCATTTAACTAAATTAAATGTTGTAGGTTGTTTGGTCGCTCTTTTTCTTATATAATTTTTATCGATGCTTCTTCACTATAACTTCACTAGTGTAGTTCATTGTTGTAAAAGCACATATTATTTGCATATATAAACAAGCGGTATACATTAAGGATAGCTATAAATAAATCCAATTTTGTACATTTTTAGTCTTTGAAAAATTTGTCGACAATAAATACTTTCGCTTTCTTGAAGATACAGAGAAAAACTGAAAATGTTTGAAACTGCGTATAAGAAACCATTAGTACAAAGGGTAACTCGAAAGTAAAATGGGAAAGTCTATTCCATTCAGTAAATAAAGCAAAAAAACGGGTTGGACTTGGAATTATTGAAAATATAAAAAAATTATTACATTTTCGTTTCTCTCCTGAATTCAAGTGGGGATATTTTTGATCCGTTGGTACGTGGTATGACGATGGTAGAATGCGATAGCTGCAATAATAACGAGAAAGAGAACTGCGCCCAAATACAAGGTCACTAAATACGGAGGTCTTCCACTGCCTCCTCCACCTCCTCTCGAGGCCCCCCTCCCGAGCTCCTGGTAAGTGCAGTTGACTTCGTCGGAGGCAAAGTCCTCTTCGAATCCACAGTTGACGTGCTCATCACACATCAGCTCGTGGGAAATGCACTTGTCGCCGCATTTCACCTGCTCATCGAATGTGTCAGCTAGACAATCTGAAGATCATAAAGATACAAAAAATTATTATAAAAAATTCCAAACTTTTCACCTCAGCACAAAGAAGAGTATTTATGGTGAATTATAAAAAATTTGCTTGATTGAAGTCAGACCTGCGTAAGCTGTGAACACGACTTCCACAATGTGTCTCACTTTCTGAGAAGCGGGCAACTGTGAAGAAGCTTGGTCTTCGACGTCTTCCCCCTTCTCCGACTCGTAGGTGATATCCATCTTCCCTGACGGACTGTGGAACACTCGAGGTCCAATGAGATACTCGGGGATGAACGATTTGTTCTCTTTCTTCACTTCTCCGCAAATCTTTGGCGTGGCGAGGGCACTCGGACTATCTGAAAACTTTGACGGAAAATTCCCCCAAAAAATTATTAGAATAAAATATCAGAAATAATATGGTTATTATTTTTGTAATTATACCTTAATGAAGTCTTTACAAGCAGTGCTGCCTCCACTTGTCGTCTCCGCCCTCAAGTTGAGTATCTGGATAACTGCCATCAGTCCATGACCTCTCGGCGCTCGAACGGAGAAGCGACCCGAGAGTGGCCCCAGACTTGAGTCCGTCCAAGGCACATCGTTCACGAGGAGAACGACCAGGGAAGGCTTAGATGGCGCCTCCTTCAGCAGAAGCTCCTTCGGACCAGAACCGGCTCCCCAAGACATGAGCTCCATTGGAACTGGAATTGAACAAAACACAAAGTTCCAGGAATTTCTCATTTTGTTACATTTTTTGACAAAAACATTTAATTTTTTTATTACCTCTGCTCGTGCCATCCTGTGCGAGCACTGATGGTATCGTGTGTTGCTCCAGTGCCAAGATCACGATGAAGAGGCACACGCTGCAGCATGCATGCTTAATTGTGCCAGGTGTGCAGGACATGTTCTTATTCACTCGACTCCACTTTTCCAGGAACTTGACGAAGTGAGTCCAAAAATACAACTGCGTTGTTGTCTTCTCCAAAAATCGACCAGAACTTCCAAAGCCGTTCCTTCATCAGAGAAAAGAGGGAGATAGAGAGAGGAGCGATTAGAAATAAGATTCAAGTTCTGTTACCCCACACCATTCTTCCTTTTTGTCACGACAGAATGTAAATAGGAGCATATTACACACCACAAAACATGGAAACAAATCTATTCATGCGTCATATCTCTCTTCCTTATCGCGTCTCACTGACAAACCCATGCAAATTTTATTTACTTTGTGTCTTGTGTCTTGAGCGTGCATATATGCATCTCTCTCTCCACACGAATGAAACATGAGCCCCTCAACTCCTTCTCAGGTTACATCACAACACCGAAATGGAGAGAGAGAGAGGACACCCGTGTGTCCTGTCCTCCTAAGTCCTTTAACGTCTCCAAAAGATTCTTTTCCAGCATCCAGCACACACGACACATATGACACTGACAATCAGTTGGCGTGCGTTGAGTGACAGGTGTGTGCTCCGCATCCGCACTCACACATAAATAAAGCAAACAAAAAGCCAAAAAGACGATGCGAAGAGAGTCTCTCTCTTCCTTACGAAATACTTAATCTTGTCACAAACATTATCTTCATCGTGTACCCATCCCTCATCTCCAAAAAAGAAACCTTTCCAGAGAACCAGGAGAGAAGAAGAAGCATGGAGATGGAGGTAGTTAGTACATTAGACTGTTTACCCTCCACAAAAAAAACTTTTTTCTCTCTTACTGCGCGTCTCTCTCAGACTTTTAATGTCCTTCTCTCTCGTCTCTGTTTGTGTTTACTCACACACTTTCCTTTTCAACAACGCAGAGCGATAAAACATAAATTTTCCTTAAGCAAAATATCTTGTTGCTAAACATTCTCTGCCGTGTGTCTTGTCTGCAGACAAGATACAGAGTGTTATTATGTCTTATGTGTGCCCACATATAAAAAAAAGTTCATTGAAAACAACGAAGAAAAAAATTGTGAAGATTACTCTAGAGTATATGCTATGCATATGCTAACATGAACATACGAATGTGATGCGGAACCGAGATACAAAAGATGCAATGACGAGAGAGATGCATATGTACGATAGGGTTGCATGCAAGAGGCTCAATGATGAATGATGTTTGCAAATGACGAATGACGCGGTGTGCTTCTTGTGTGCTCCGGTTCACAATATAGAGAATTGCATTAGTTATACGAATGAAGCTTGTGTCAATGTATTTTTTCAAAAAAAAAGTATATTAAATTACTTACTTCCACTTTTTGAAGGTAGCTGCAGAAATCCGCTAGCGATATAAGCTTCCACTTTATTTTTTAAAAAACCAAACCAAGTCAGCACAAACACGAACCACAAAATTATGGATTAGTCTTTCGCCCACTCGTAATCAGTCACTATTTTGAGAAACGAAGAGAACAAATGAAGTGTGAAGGAAGAAGGAACTTTAACGAAATGAAATCAAACGAAACCACGACGAAGAGCAGACATGAAAATAGTGTTCAGAAAATAGACAAGACAAACTCTTCTTGTCTTCTTGAAAGTGAACAGACAAATGCACGCACAAAGTACGATTCGATGATATATCTTTTTTATATTATTCTTGTCTCTTCCTTCCCGTTTCCTCAACAGCGTCCTTTTTCGCTCTACAAATTATCCTCCTTCATTTTTTTGTATATATTTTAATCACAATTTAAGTTTGATTGTAACGATTGTACCATTCTGCTAACCAATAACGAGGAAACAAGTGTCGCAAGTCGCAACGACATTGGCACAAACTACAATCAGTTAATGTTGCTCACCCACCAATCGCATTAGAACGCGACTATCGGGCTCAAATTTCCAGTTATTCCATTTCCTTGGAATTGTCGACTGTCCTCAACTCCTCCAGCCGAAGTCCAACTGATTTTCTTTTTTCCCAAATGAAACTGTGAGAAGGCGCTTTTGCATGCAACTGCCACTGCTCTTGCCACTATGCCACACTCTCCGCTCATTTCGCGTCCATAAACATATCCATAATGCATCCACACATCCACTCCGCAGTCCACCACAATCTCACGTATCAACTCTGACTCTCTGACAATTACGTGTGAAAAGGGATTGCTCCTTGCCTTAATTTCGCCCGTATATCGCGTTCGTTCGCCAAGTACAAAAAGCACACTAGCTATTTCCCGTCCTGCATGACATCCACATCAAACATCAAGCTCAAAAAACAAGAACAACGAAAGAAAGGTAAAAATGCATACGAGAAGATAGATAGCAACAACGTTAGTTATATACTTCCACACGACAAATAAAATAGCGTACCTCCTCATGCTTTTTTCGCTTGTGTATGAAATTGATAATGAAAATGAAATAGAGAGTTGCTCATGCTGATATTCTTCTTCAAAGGAAACTATGTTGTTTGTGAGTGAGTGCTAGAGCTGCTCACGAGGCACTGCATAATAATATTGCATGTGTGGTTGAGCCAGTAACAAACACACACTCGCACACCTGTCCCACCTGTGCCTATATGCAACTTTGTATATTTAAAAGCCCCCGTAGTTTTCCCAGTGTTTTAAATATTTTCTCTCTCTCTAGGATTGCAGGATATAGTAGACGTGACATATAGAGAGAATTTTTTTATATCGTCATATCGCCATCATTACGATAATCAGCGTGAGCCAGTGTGTGTGTGGAAGCAAAAAGTAATGATGTATATGCCTGGCGTGGCTCAGGCTCTGGCCTGGCCTGCTTCAACTTTTCCCTTTTGGCCAAACAATTTTTTCGCCATGAAAAGCTTCCAAAGTTAGACACATTATTTTTTCTCTAAGCAAAATAGTTAACTGGATTGGATATATGCGTAACGTAACTTAACGTAACACACATGCTGTTTTTCCCCATGTCCATGTCTCTCTGCGTGTTTCCAAAATAAAAGAAGAGTTGCACTTGGAGAAGAAGAGAGGCTTCCTTTTGCTCTAGAATAAATTTTTACGCTGGTGTTTGCGTGTTGTGTCATGCCACCAGAATTGTGAATGCCTTTTCTACTACTTTATACTCTCTTCCCATTTTCTGTTCCACTTTTCTCTCTCTCTGCTCTTGTCTCTCTCCTTTTATATATTTTCGCTGTGGGCTAATGGAAATTAAATGGAGTGGCTGATGCTTTTTGTGACTCTGTACATTCCGTATCTCTCTCTCTCTCTCTCTCTCTCTCTCTCTCTCTCTTCATGTCCATCCATGTGGCTATTGTAACTATCAAATTGCAAGTTGTAAACGAGTTGCGAAAAAAAGAGAAAAAGACTTCATTCATTTCGTTGTCGTAATTTGTTTGAAAATTTGTATTTATGGAGGAGGGATGGTGTAATGGGTGCTCTTTGTTATTACACTTGATATATAATGCTGGTTTGGTTTGGTCTCAGTCTGGTCTATGGTCCTTGTTCCTCTATACTCTTCCTGTCAACGGACCGGAACCTCCTTCTCTCTAGTATCTCCTCCAAAAAGTTGACTAAAATAATAGGGGAGTTCACAAGAGTTATATACTTTCTTGCTAACTAAAATGATGGTTTACAAAAGGAAGAGGGAAATTTTCGTAGTCATTTTCGGTTCTTCTCTTTCAGCAAGAGGATATATAGATAATATATGGTGATGATGATGAGAAACAAGACTCGACGAAAATATATACTCTCGTCGAGGAGGAATGGAGTTGCATCTTCCTTTTTCATCATAATGACGATGCTTTCGTATTTTCGTAATGATACGAAATTATGTATGTGAGATGTGAGGTCGTCCCTACATAAACCAAAAAAAGCCATTGACATGGAACATGGAATGGTCGTTTTGGACTGCGGAAGAAGAAGAGTCGTTCGGCAAAGGTGAAACGCACTAAGGAAAAAAGAGATGAGAGAAAAGATGATGATTACAAGATATACAGTACGTGAGTCAGGACTTGAGGAGTCAAGCCAGAGAGAGAGAGAGAGAGAGATAATTACGTTCCATTTCCTTGAGCACGATTTGTAAAATGTCAGAAGGCGAGGAGAGGAAGCTCCTCAAGAAGCGTTCCATTCCATTCCACTTTTTGGTTCTTTGGTCGGTTTTTTTATTCACCGAGAGTCTCGCATGTAATTCACTAATGCATAAAAAGAACAATCCTTGTTGACTTGACGGTGGTGGTGGTGAATGTGGAAATCCACAAATGCATATCCATCCAGAAATCTTCAAGTGTTACCGAGCATGAAAAGTACGCACACACACAAAACATATCTAAAATGGATGTATGGTTCCAGTTGAGCTCTTCTCTCTTTCCCCTTTCTCGTTTTTCATCAGAGGCGAATCGAAAATGAAGAAGCTCCATCCACACACACTTGAAAGCTACTGAAAATGATTTTTTTTTCTCCTCACAATTTTAGGCGTTGGTCTCCTTCCTTCACCTTGTCTATCTCTTGTTTCACACGTAAAAAATGGAGCTTTTTTGCTGCTGGTGGTGGCTTATAATTTGTGATTGATGAATCAGCAGGAGGTTTAGGAGTTTGGGTGGAACAGCGAAAATGTTTACGCGTGCAGTTCCCTCCGAAGCTATAGTGTGTGCGTAGGTGGGTCACTTCACGCAAGAGGGGATCCACTCAAAAACAATTTATTATTTTTGCTAGAATTTAATAATGTTCTTGGCTAATTAGAGGCAGAGGCGAAATAAGTAGGTACTGGTACACCTTGTGGCCAGATCAAACCAAAAACCAGCATAATCTTTTGGAAGAGAGGATCTCTGCTGCTGTTTCTCTTGAGTGAAAAGCTTGTAGAAGCTTTGACTTTTTTAAATGGCAATTTAATCGTCTTTACAGCTTTAGTCATTTTTTCTGAGTTTTTGTACCTAACTCACTCAGATTATGGATCCGTAATCATAATTATGTTAGGGATTACATCCATGTCACACTCACATTAAATTAATGCCTTCAGACTTTATGTTAACAATGAGCGTTTAAAATTCGCAAAAGATAAAAAAAAATCGCAGAGATTACATGAGTTTTTTATACGCCGAGTCGCAGAGCGTTGATGAAGGAAAGCCAGAGAGTTAAACGTAAAAAACGAATGGCAAGTATGCGGCTAAAGGCTGAGAGAGATGTATGAAGACATGACGTGATGCGATGGGGTGAAGCAATAGAGAGACTCTCACTCAACCAGCGAATAAATCACGAAGCACTTAGCTAAATTGACAGTTTAGATGAGTTGAAATGGTTCCTTGATAATTGTACCCTTTTGTTTGTCTCTGAGAGATGTCATACATCAGTGTCATAATCGCGTATAGCCACAGCCACAAAGCTCTTTTTTGCACAAGATCTTTCTAAATACTCTTTTTTTTATTTCCGACTTAACTTGAGCAAATTAGAGTTTAGCTTAGGGCCAAAGAATATACTGTTGATTCATGAGGACGTATATGTGTGCTTTAGGAGTGTACATAAGGTAATTTATCACTTGTTTTTTAATACTTTCTCTCCGTAATAAAACACGCTTGATGAACGTAACAACATTAAAATGTCCAAGAGGGCCACGTGGATTATAGTGCTTCTCTCGACTCTCGACTCCTTCTCTCAAGATGTGATGATAAACATCCCTCAAGTTTCAAAAGCAAGAGAGAACCCTATGGGCATATACTTTAAACCTTAATACACTTACTTACCTTCGAGAATTTACGGCGTGCTTTGCCTTTTAGCAAGGAAGAATATATATTTTTTAATACCCGACCGTGGGAAAGCTATTAAATACTTTCAGAGTGTGGCTTGGCTACGAGCAATTTTTTTTACTAAAAAGATTCATTGCCTCATAAAGAAGGTGTGTGTGATGTGTGTTGTGCGCAATATGGCACAGGTAAATATGAAGAAAAAAGGAAAACTTATGCTAAGGCGAGCGCAAGAAAAGTTGACAAAGTACCTTTAATTAAGAAGATCTCTCTCTACCTAAGCACTATAAGCATCAGCAGAGTCCTAACAACTTTTTCTCAAGAAAAGAAACAACAAAACGAGGAGCTGAAGCTGAGAGGACGACGGTGTATTACGGTTTTTACGGTGCATCATGCAGATGAGAACTTGGAGCTTTTGGCTTGGCTTTTTGTGTGAAAGAAGACAGATAAAAGTCGGTTGTTGTTCTTGTTGGTGACCCAATCCGAGTCGATGAAGTAGGGAATGGGGCTAATAGGCACGGGAAAACTGAGGAAAAAGCAGATATGAGCGAGTCTGACGAAGAAGACAAGTTATGAGTTCTCATTTCTTGGCTCGGGGTTCTTGCTTGAATTTGAATACTTAAATACAATTATTACCATTTTAACGGGACATGTATGAAACGAGAAAATTTGGTAATCAGAATATGAGAAAATATATTGTGGGTGCAGGTTTAATAATAAAATCCTCTCTGTACAGCATAAAGATTATATAAAAAAGTATTGAATTGCAAACTGGCATTGGCAAAATCTTGCATTTTGTGTTACAGTCTGTATAAAACTATTGAGATCACGATAGCTTTTTCTTAATCAGAAGCTACTTATTCTTGGGTGGTTGTTCAGCTGAAGTTAGCGGCGGGTAAGGATAGAGCATCTCGTAAGACGGTGGCGGCCCACTCTCCATCATCATCATCATTCCTGAGGAGGGCGGAGCTGTCGCCGACAAGGAACGGTTTTGACGTTGGTCGTATAAAAAGCGGCGGACAGACAACTCCGTGTCCACCCGCTGGAAATGTTCTCTGGAAAAGGAGAGAGAGACATATTTTTATGTGTGTTCGTAAATGATAATGAGCTTCCTTAATTACAGCAATTTTTGGTTACCTTAGTTGGCACGGATCCATCCTCTCGCCAGGCTTGCCCTTTTCTGGGAGCACGACCACATGCACATTACTCTGCTGTTGTTGACAGTCTGGATTGTCGCAGGTGGAAGGATCATGTTGATCCTCTCTATTCCTCTCCAGACTCTCCAGCCAGTGGAAGCAGCAGACGCCGATGACAGAGACACAAATCACCATTCCCGTGATGAGGATCATGATGACGACGATGAGGAGGCCGATGTGGAAAAAGTCCCACGGGACAGAGAGCAGTCCGAACATGTTCACACTGACAACACCTCCACCGGCAGCCGTGTCACCAGAAGGGGGATACATGGAACAACTGCTGGAACTTGGGATTTTGCATGGATGAGACGATTTTACGAAGTCCACTTGTACACAATAACTTTTACTCTCGACTCGGATTTATCGTCCATACTCACGCAAAACTCGAGTAAAACTCTTGTTTAATTACAGTAGCTTCGCTTGAACAAAGTTAATAATGTTTTAGGAGACTAAACGGCGGCACCCTTCCCATAATGGCACGCGACACTAGGAGAACACATTGAGAGAGATCCCTAAACTCTCAAGAGAATAAAGACAAGTGACGACTACCCCGGAAATGGAGTTAATCATAAAAGGACTACACACAACATCAGTCCTGTCCCTGATCTCTTGATAGATGTTAGCGTATCTCCTCTAAAAAAGCGATTAACTTACTCCATTCGTCTTAACTCACTCACAATCAGTCATATATACACTCTGTATATGCAAATGCTTCCCAAGGTCAGCAGGCACCTGACTTGATTGAGCGTCACCACTCACCATCTCTCTCACAACACTACTCTCGCACACATATCCTGCGAGCCTGTGTGACAGGAAGGAAGTCGCTATAAAATGAAATTATTCAATGCATGTTCGTTCCTCCAACTTGTGAGCACAATGGTCGTTAAAAACCATGTAACTTCTCCTATTGCCACTGGACAACTCAATATTTACAGATGAGATGAGATCAATAATGGGAATAAAATCTGCATCATCTCAACATGAACTTGCACTTCCTTTTGTTTCCTCTCAAAAATCAACTCAAGTTTGTTCAAGTCAACGCACTTCTCCTTCATCCCCACTTCACTGCTCACACCTCTAAACTCAACTGACCACTCAAACTCATCTCTTATCTTCTTTTTAAGCCTCTCTCTCTTTCTGTTTCTCTCACCCACAAAACAATTTACTAAATAATCTCCTTCTCTCTCTCCTCCGTACACTCACGAGATTTATTTTGTCATTGCATTGTTTGCGAGTTTGGTGTGGAGGATCACTTTATAGAGTCCTACACAACATAATTCTAATTGTCTTCTGAAAAAAAGAAAACAATGCTTCTACTGCCAACGGCAAGAGTTTAATATGCGTACTAGTACACATTTTTTTCAGTAATTCACTACAATTTTGTGGGAGAGAGAGAAAAAATGGTTAAAATATTGTATTGGTGGCATATACGACTAGGTCCGTAGTCCGTGTTTCCCCTTCTCTCTCTAAAGTGGAGTTTTGTGGCTTTTATATAATTGAGCTTATGCTATAACCTGATCTCTTCCCTTCATGCCTTGCTGCTTCTCTGATCTCTGATCACTGCTCACACTGTCAAAGGCATCGCACCGTGACGAAATTCATGTGTGTATGCGAATATGTCGACTATATCCTTTATTGTAAAAATATAATAACATTTTTGCACAAAAATCCTAAACGATTAGGTAGGCGAATCCTATTTGGGGATATGCATGTAACGTAACAGAAGCTTAAAACAATACAGAGTATTTTTTTAAATTCAGTAGATCACTTCCACAAAAAAATAACAGCGTCGGTTACGCTTTTTTGCTACTACGTGATCTTCATACAATCTTTTTCCAAATTGCTCTGATATCGTCTCTGCTCTATAATTTTAAATGAAAAAAATTTATTCTTGCAAATCGTTTGAGGCAAGATGAAATTGAGATTCCAATTATACTTTTATATATTTCAGTTGTAGACAAGACACCTGCTTATTTAAGAAACCATATTGCACACATGTTTTAAATTTGGAGAAATTTGCTCCGAAAAATATATAGCCTGTGGAGGTATACATCTGTGTTGAAAATGACGCAAACCAATTTTTTATATGCAACATACAAAAAATGATTATTCTTCAAAATTACCAGGTTTTGTGATGCAAAACTTGTTACTTAATTCAACTTGAACTAGATCGAGAGATGATGAGATTTTGTCAAAAAGAGTTAATGGCTAGTTTGCCTGACTGATTGATATGATGTGAGCATTGATATTGATTGACTATAGTTCTGCGGAAGATTCTCGTTTAGAAGAAGAGTAATTTGCTAGAAGCAGAGATGCAGATTCGATGACATAACAAAAGAAATACTTTTATTTCGGACGTATTGCATAAAAAAAGAAGTAACAAGTTTGTTTGTTTATGCAAAACATTTTACTGCTGCTTTTACAACATCAAAAAATTGATTTGCTAAACAACATAAATGCTAAAAATGCTTCAAGAGAACTTCGAGGAGCAGAGATTAAACTTTAGACAACCAATTAGGGATCATCTTCAATGAAGATCACTATCAACTATCAGAAAAAACAATTGAATGGCGTTATTCTGACTAATTTTTTGGGAGTGTCGGTATGTGTAAAACTTGTTAAATAAATTGTCTGCTAACAGGTAAAGGGTATAATAATAAAAACTATTATTATTTGTCTTAGGATTACTTCATGAATGAAAATGAAAACAATGAGAGGAAAATGCCGATTTTGCTTGAATGATTTCATCATGTACTTCGCTTGAATTTGGGAGGAAATGTGCATGAAAGGATCGATCACTGATCATCTTTATGCCAAATTGGTAGATGTTTATTAGCAATACGACAACTATCGCCAATTGTTTGCTGAATTTATGGATTCTCTCTTGTCTTAAATCAGCTTTGATTTGTGTTGAAACCACTTGGTCAAAAACTATTGTCATTTTGTGAACATTCTTGGATTTGGCAAGACGACAGAAACCTTAGTTCGACAGTCTTCAGTAATTTCCCTAATTTTATTTCAGCAATTACCCCCTAAATGGACAATTAATAATTGATTGATAATTACTGTAACTTAAATGGCCATTTAAATCTCTCTAACAAGTTCCCTTCGCACAGCCGAGTCGAATAGTGTAACTTCTTCCAATTCTGTGGTCGTCAACACGGCAATCATGCTGTTGGTGAGTAGCTCCGTCCTGATGCTCCCAGGATCGTTTGGTGCAGCTCCAGGAATCACGGAGACGACAACAGAAGATCCGCGCCTGGTACTGGATGGAGCTTCACTGGAACTGCTGGAGACGTTGTCGTTACTGGAAGTATCCGAAGCGGTGCCATCTTCTTCTTCAATATTGCCGACGACACTATTGTTATTGCACGCGTCCAACTCTGAATCGCTCAGAGTGCAGCGGTCATAGGAAACAACAAAGTGTCCTCCCTTCGGGATTTCAGACAGTTTCGAGGCATCTTCAGTCTTCGTGAAGCCAATGACGAAATGCCTGGAAAAGAGAAGAAAGAAGTTACAGTTTTCAATAAGAGACCAGAAATGCTTTTGATTTAGGACGCCACGTGTTTCGTGAAAACGAGGTTCGAAGGCATACTTCCGTTTTTGTTTTGAAGGTCCCCAATCTAAAAATTAATCTCTTCAGTTTGAATTAAGGAAACGCAGCTCGCATGCCGCCAGTAATAGAAAACTTGGCTGTAAACCCCAAATTGAGTGTGGTACGTGACCTTTCATTAAAACACGATTACGGTCATTCTGAGCGCCACAACAAAGCCAAAGCGTGTGCGGCTTGAGTCCATTATGCATTTTTAGTGTACCTGCTTCCGTCTGCAGCAGCCACTCGTCGACGTCGACGTAGCAGGCGACGGAAGTGCAGCAGTTCACGCACTCCCATTATCACGTTGTCTTGTCTTTGAGGACCTCACAAGCTTCAAAATAGGCTGCACGTTTTTAAAATATTCACAATTTAGTTTATCACAACAAAACTCAAAACAAGAGCAGAGCAGACTAGGTTTCAGTTTTCAGCTAAACGTGCTTCTTGAAGAATCGAATACAACAAAGGGACTGAGGTTGTTGGCTGCTCAACTTTTAATAGAAATCATGTTTTTTCTAGCTAAAGATTTTTCGCAGGTCTTAAAGGAAGCACCTTACACACATTTTTACTTGTTTGAATTTTTCACAGGAACATTTTTTCTAGTTCTCAAGTGAATGGTTGAGATGCTTCTTGTGCTGAGGAGGTACATATATTTTTGCAGTGATCATGTTTGTTTTTTCCATATTATTTTTACATCTCCTCGGCACGGTCGCTGACTTTAAGGACTCACGCCCAGCTGTAATTACATGGGGATTTTTTGTCGTGGAAGCTGAGAGCTGAGAATCCCTCTCTCTGAGTCTGACTGAACGTCGAGTCGAATGGGATGAGAGATTCGCAGATTGGGAATGTATGAAAAAAATTGAAGAAAACACCCTTGAAGTATCCTATTGTCAGTATGTGTCCGTCACCACCGCCCACTACTAACAACGTAGGCAGTATAGTGGTTAGTTTTTTTGAATGGGCATTGGGCATGCAATTTGTTGTTTCGACAAGTATGACTTTGACGTCGATTTATTTGCAAAACCGTACTCTGAAAATTGATGAATATGATAGGTCGGTCATAGCCAGGAGATAGAATTTATTTGCTATCAAACCTGAAATTGGAATTGGAATCGATTTATGATAATTATTCAACACTTTAAAAAATTCAACTAAAATAAATTCTATCCAATCTAATTTGTCCAGTGCGTAGCATATATCCATCACGTACAAGGAAAGCACAAGCATTACATCCATAATTAAACTTCCACGATTTTCTTTGTCTTTCGTATGCTTCATTGCTCAAGGGTAATGGTCTCCATCTCCGCATCTCCAGTTCAAATTACAGTCCAAGTCCAGACATACCCAGTGGAGTACGTAGACATCTACGACGAAAGATTATGATGATATGCTCATTTTGTATACTATCTTCTCAATTTCCCTATTCTATAGAATCGTATACGATTTCAATTTCATCTCCAATGACATTGCCGCGAGAATAATGACGCAGATACCTACATGCAGAGACACGTGCAGTGCACATCTGGACGTGGTTGTTTGTATGATTTGCCACTTTTTGCAACAATCATCAAAATATTGAACAAAAAATGTCATTTCCATTTCCAGAATGATACCAATCATAATGACGTTGTAGAAAAAGTTCAAATCAAAAACCACAACAATGACATTACAGACGAAGATGTTGATGCGTATACCAAAAACGTATGATAATGTTTTCCATTTTGAATCACCACGAAATTTTTTGCTGTTGTCATCTTCTAAGTCGTAGTCGTAAAATAAGAAATACGTCATCCTGTAGCTAGAACTGGATACACGAAAGTAATGGATAAAAATCTCACAAAGGAGGAAAGTCGTTTCGTTAAAGATTTTTTGCCGATTTTAAAATCTGTTTTTGAACCTGTTTGCGTAATGGCACATTGCTGGAAAAAGGATATTATATGCATCAATTCATTATCTACCACATAAGTCTTTACGAAAAATGTGCCACGACGCAAACATAGAAAATAATTAAGTTAAAAATTACAGTTTTAAGGCTTTTGAAAACGGTAGCGAAGTGCATTTACGCTGGTTGAACATACACAAGGTGCATTTATTAAACCATGACAAATGCGGACATAGTGATGTACCGGAGATGTTGCCTACGGCCGTGCTGTAAGGTGCCATAATTTAATTACGTCATGTCATACAGCCGATTTTTCGGTCCTCGCCCCCATGTCACTTTGTTTACTGATATGAGATTTTTTATCTCCCCCACCCTACGCCATGTCACATTAGTTATACGTAACATTTATATATAGGAGTATCCTTATGCTTAAGATATTTTT
>JAQFZW010000720.1:0-44816 GCA_034687055.1 Heteromurus nitidus | reverse complement strand
TCCACTTTCTCTCATTGGTAAGAAAGTTCGAGATTTGTGATTCAGTTGTCTCAGCTTTGCAGCGGGTAACAAAAAGTTTCACTGGTTGCACATTAGTGCAGGCAAAAAAGTCACATATAGCATTTCCCACTGTAGGGCGTTTCTTGTTCCTCTTTTTCTGAACTGTCTTCCATTCACTGCTACCCGAGCTAAGATGTTTACCCTCCACAATTGGTGTACTCATTGAAGGGAAGTGTTCATTGTTTGTTTTTTGATGAACAAATCTTTTAACATTGGCATTAGTTTTGTCAATTGTCACAGGCAGCTTCAGGGTATCTCGAAAGGATCTAAAGTTGTGTGAGGGGTTCGAAATCTCTTGTTGTTCATTGAGATCTAAAACCTTTTGAGAGGCAGAGAGTAGGGAATTGCACATTTCCTCAACTGATGCAATCCGAGTTTTCAGTCTTTTAATCTCATGTCGCAGTTGTATTTCATCGCCCAGGCCTCCGTGAACATCACAGACCAAAGCCAGATTAGCAGCCACAAATGGGAACGATTTTGTTTTTCCCTGAATGTCAAGTTCTCGAAGAAATTCCACAAGTTTCGCAGTTTCCTTAATTTTTGTTTCAATTTTCATTGTTGCCGAGCGGGAGGAGTACTTAGGACACTTAGGGTAATCTTTAAGCAGTTCCCACGCCCCATGTAGATCAGCAGTCTCGTAAAACAATCCAAATGATTGTGCAATTTCATCAGTTGTTTTTCCCGTTTGAATCGCATGGTTTGCAGATGCAAGAAGTTCATTTACAGTGATTGTAAGTACAGCAGCAGCCATCCCCTCCATGTATATTCTTAGAGAAGGAACCTTACTATGGACAGGATACACCGTAGCACATAATGTACAACTATATACACTTATGTAAACAACAACATTACAGCTTTAAATTGTTTGAAGTAAAGAAATCAATGGAAAAGATTTACTAAAAACTTTCAAAATTTTAATCGTCACAGCAAGCTTGAGCTTCTGAACATTATGGTGTCACCTACTATTTTTTTTAAATGTTTAAACTACATAAAAAATAAAAAGAATTAGAGCACCACACACAGAGACCCTGCCTCTCTCTCTCCTCGTGTATTGTTATATATTCTTCCATCTTATCTTCCAAATGGAAGATAAGATGGAAGACTCCCAGACACAAAAATTGAGAGTATACACAATTGATATTTATTAACGGAGTTGTAAAAAGTCTTGAAAAGAAGTAGGAAAAACGAATTGATTTTTCCAGAATTATTTAATACAGGCTTCAATTAGCTTGTTCAGATTAAAATGAAAATGAAAACTGCTGATTCAGTGATAAAGGAAACAGGTTGCAACCTTGCAACTCGAGAAATTGACCGAACTTGATATTCCCATAATATACATGCGTATGCAATGCACTTTTGTATAAGTATTTTCTTGCAGTTTGCTTCGCGAAGTTTCTGCATTGTCCGATTTTGCCAACAAAATAACTTCAACTGACCTTATCTTCTCAATTTATCTTTGGATGTCTCCAGAGACATTATAACAAGTGTTATATATTGTTTTTCTGCGTGGCCTTGGTCTGTCGTGGTCGGTGAAACGAAACCGTGATTTGAAGTTAAAAGTCCTCCAACCTCGTAATTTATAGAAAAAAGTATTACATACACTCAACCTGACTACTTCAAAACTATTGTAATTAGTAATTACTGGTTTCGCTTCCGTTAACCTTGGAGAAACAATTTCCAATACAACATGATTCCGGCTTAATTCTCCCAAGACCGAATTCAATAAACTGCCAAATTGGAAGGTGGAACGAAGTACATTTTTGACTCCTTTCAGGTCAAATTAAAAAACTCATTAATGCATGTTGCAATATCTCAACGAGACGAATCGGATGATATATCACCTGCCTTATTTTGAAATTTGAAAAATATGGTGACCGTTAAATGTGAAGGTGGATTATGACCATCTACGACCTTGACCTGTATTTTGACCTCTCTTGTCGATTGATGAGGAGAAATTTTGAAAAAATCAAGCGATTTGGCCGTTATCGTGCTAACAGACAGACGGACACCAAGCCATTCTCAACAACTTGTTCTTCATCAGCTTCGTTGCGCAAGTAAATAAAGTGAAATTATACTTTTTAGTTACGTTAGACTTCTACAATGTATTAGACATAGCTAATCCCATACAAATATAATTTTTTAATGCAACCATATTATTACCTTGAACTCCAGTAGTTTCCAAGATATTCCCACGTCGACAACTGTGAGTAATGTTCTCCACAAAGTTCGGTCAGACAGAGTTTCTTGATTGAAAAATAGAATTCATTACGAGAAAATATGTATCCGTTTTTAAGTAGAAATAAATGTTCATTTTTCGTTTTGTCCCCTATCATAATATTGTGCCACTACCGGAATTGGTGTGAACAAGGCTGATTCCAATATCGGAGCAGATCTTCAGAAAGAGCTGAGATTGACAAAGGCTGAAAAGCATGCATTAGATTAGGTAAGATGTCCAATGTCCATTACAGAAAATCTTCATGAAATATTAATTGGGGATTAGAATCTAATCAATTAATTAGTTAACAGTGAAGTTGACATAGTTTTTTTGGGAAATATTATCAAGCTAAAATTGGCCATGTCCAAGGAACCGACGATGCCACACATGCAGACAGATTTGTATCAAATTCTATGGCTGCGAGGTAATTATTATTATAAAGTTCGTTTCAGTTTGTTTCGCAGACAATACAAAATATATATTGTTTATAAATTTCTGGATAAAAATGCATTCCTCAAATAAATTATTTTTCACAGCACATTCCCTGGATATGTTGACCTAACAATTCGAGAATTAAATGAGGCAAGAAATTATTATTTTGTTGTAAATAAATTGTTTTGTAGCCTTTCATATTATTGGACGATACTACGTGAAAAATTATTTTTAGGCTATAAAACTGCGACGAAAGCAGAGAATTCCCAACTTTTGGAAGACGGACTGGTCTGATTTATTTCCAAAACATCTAGCTGCAATAAGTGGCTACGACAGACAAGGGTTTCCGAGTAATTACACTTATAGTAATTATTATATTTATTTACATCTCGTTTCACATCTCAATCATGGTCGTATCAGCTTCAATATTGTAAATGACAACATTTTTACATGACTTCATCACTTTGAAAGTTGTTACAATGTCAGTTGGAGAACTGGATGTGAGGAGATTCAAAACGCGAAAAGCTGTTCCAGTGGCTTTGAGGCTATGGACAGAATGATTGAGGTGAACATGAAGCAAGCGAATGTAACTCAAATTATCTATCTCCTCAATCTGGCTGGCTTTAGCCCAGTTCAACACACATGTCCTTTATGTAAGCTACAGCAACAGTAAAAGTAGTACAAAATTGTTGAAATGAAACTTGAGAGAATGTAATCAAGTTTTTATTAATTCGTGCTATATATTTCAGGTCTCACAGTGTACCTTTATATCGTTGAGCTGAATGAACGCTTCTTGCCAGGATTCAGTCACGACTTTATCGTGATTAAAGGTAAAATTTCAGCAACTGCGCAAAGGAACATTTTTTCATAAACTTTCGTTCCATTCCAGTCCGTGATGTTTCTTATATTTTGTACTTGTGAAGCACCATCAATGTACGGAGTATTAGTGGAGATGGCCAGACCGATTATGTCAAAGCACACAAGTAAGGTCCTTCGCATTTTTGATACGAACAAGAGAAAGTGGAAGCCATATCTCCATTCGAAAATTGATCCGAGTCAGCTCACGTGGGAATTTGGGGGAACGAAGGGGGATGACCAAGATGATGAAAATTAAATATCTATTTGTAGAATATTGATTGTTGTACGAAAACTTGGGTAGCTTACTTTATTGCTTATGATGATGCAAGTTCATAAAATAAATATTTTATAAATTTCTAGTTATCAAAAGTACCGAGATTGTCAACATATTATATACACAGAATCTCTTTTCGGTGCTTTCAAAAAAGCTCAGAAAATCGTTTTACAATGACAAATGACTCAATTGCAGTAATTCAAGCTAAAATATATAGTTCGAAAAATAAAACAAAAAATGTGGACACATTACTAAATCATTGGTGCAGTACATTTATTGTTTGAAGTGCGTGTTTGAAACGATTTAAACATCACCCATAACACCAAATATCCAGATCAACAAGAAGCTTTTTGCCATTCTGAGTATTAAACAAGAAATTTGTGAAATGTCTTGAAACAAAAATGCGAACTATAAAAATTCGTTTAGCTCTTTTGTTGCAAATGAAAATATTACCCAGCTGTGGGCTTAAATATAATGATGGGGTTCTTTATGTGAAAATGTGAACCCTGGGAAAATATGTGATAGTAAATCAATTCTATTATATATCTTCACTCTCATGGCGAATGAACTGAAACATATTTTGCTAGCCCTCGGCTTAATCCAGATTTGACTCCCTATATATTCACGTTGTCTTGCTGTTTTATCGTATTCTGAATGTCCTTGATTTTATAGTGGTTTATAAAGTGTAGTTTTCAGGATTGCCAAGCGTAGTTATATAATAATAATGATTGTGTTACATTTTGTTTTCTAACTATTCCCATGAAAACAAGCATGTCAAGAAGTGCTTATTTTACTCGTTGTACAACTCTCCTTTTATCTCGGATAATCCAGAAATACCACCATAAACGACCGGTTTAGTGGTAACAATCGCCAACAAGGCCAGTTGTTTCCGAACAAGTCACTAGTCAACACATTGGTGGAGAACGTCTACGTGAAGAAATATCTTATTTTTTACTCCGATTATTTGGAGCTTTTTGATTTGGAATTCACTTAGAAAATATGTACCCTTTCTTAAGTATCCGGTGCTTACTTCTCATTTTATCTATTCTCGTAAATGCTGAGTGGCACTGTGTCAAGGGAGCTGAAAAGGCCAATGGTGTGGATAATGATGGTTCTTATATCGGACCTGAACTTGAGAAGGAACTGAGATTGACCAAGCGTGAAAAACATGCTTTGGATAAGGTAAAAGCAATTAGAAAAGATTGACCGTTGAAGTAGTATTTTAAAGAAATCTTTTCACTCAACTTTTACAGCTCAAACTGGTCATGCCCAAGGAATCTACGATGCCTTACATGCAAATGGACTTGTTTCAAATTCGATGGCTTCGAGGTTAAAAATTAAACTTTCGACATGAACATTATTTACATCAATCAAATGTCTTTTTAATTAATATATTATTTCTCAACGTTCACAACAGCGCATTTCTTAGACGTGGACCGGACCGTTCGAGAACTTAATGAGGCATGAAAATAATTTTTGCGCTAATATAGATTCAATGAAGTTTTATTTTGGACATCAAAGATTAAGTCATCCTTTTCCAGGTTATACGCATCCGACGAGCGAAGAAAATGGAAAATTTTTGGAATCAAGACTGGTCGGACTTATTCCCAAAGCATCCTTTTACATCTGGCAGTTTTGACAAGGAAGGGCGGCCAAGTAATATTACACACAAATAGTTTTTGGCTTGCCATCGGTCTGCATAATGTTCATTGGAAAACTGACACTTTTATGTATTCCATCTCTACAAGTCGCCACCTTATCAATTGGCGAAGTGGATATGCGGAGAATCGTTCTTCAAGGGAAGCGTGAGCGACTGTTCACGTATCTTACTAACGTGGGCATTGAGGTAATGGAAGGAATGGCCAAGATCAACAGAAATAACCCGAATATCACTCAAGTTGTATTTCTCGTCAATCTGGACGGATTCAATCCTATTCAACACACTTGTCCATTATGTAAGTAAAGCTTCAGTCCAATAATCATTTAAATTCGCATTTCTTGAAATGGCGAATCATGTCTTTCACATGTCGTTTTCAGGTCTCACATTTTACATTTACATTTTGGAGTTGAATGAACGATTCTTACCAGGATTCACTCATGACGCCATTTTTATTAACAGTTAATATGCACACAAATTGTCAATTGTTATTAATTTCTAGTTATAAATTCGTTTGGGTCTCGACTAAATAATTGTTTTTTATTATTTATTTTGTGTAGCCCCATCAGTGTACGGAGTTTTTCTGGAAATGTTCAAACCCACTTTATCCGAGCACACGAGAAATATTCTTCGAATTTTCGGTCTCAACAAGAACAAATGGAAACCTTATCTCGATTCGATAATTGAGCCGAGTCAGCTCACATGGGAATTTGGGGGAACGAAGTTGGTCGACCGGGATGATTAGATTGTGTCCTCCCTATCTACATATATATTGGCATAATTAAATTACAAAAAGTACGTCTATTTGAAGGTTTGTGATAATTAATTTACCATGACATTCACCAATGCTGGATGTAGGCATAACTGCAGAGGTAGCATCCTTTTGGTTTGGTTGACGGCTGTAAAATGTTACTTTTTTTTGCTACCCATCCATTTCCATACGTAGTAATCACGCACACAAAATTCGTTTTGAAGTTTATCGAGTGAGTTGTAATAATACCTGGAATTTATTTGCAAAAAATATTACGTATAAATGGTTTTTGCATTATTCTTATAAGTATATGAGTCAAGATTGAGTATAGCGCTTGCTTATAAAAGAGAATGTGCTAAATTCTGTGTATGAAGTGAATTCAGTTTTATATCGTGAGAAATGAAATATATTTTATGGAACTCCTCGAATGCCAAGTAAAGCATCCAACACAAGATTTTTCACTTCTGAAAAACATTCTTCATCGTTAGTTAGCATAAATGCTGCTTATGAAGGACGAATTTTTAGCCTAACGAATGAAAATTGATTGCAATTAGCGAATAAATGACAACCCGAGACTTGTCTGGAAATGTAATTTGGCAGCAAGACGCAATCATATACAGTGTTATAATTTTACACTCACTAGCAAGCATGAAAATAATTTTTTGTTACGAAGGTATTTTTCTCACAATACTTTGTACAACTAAAATTGTGATTTTTTTTGGTAATGGAAGGATATGGTGTGCTGCCGTGCTGCCAACTTATATAACCTTATCATCTTGAGAACAATCTCTTCAATCCACAATTCCACATTGTTGGAGGAGAAATTGTTTCTCGCTAGGACTTTTTAGTGTGCTTTTCGTGATTTTGGAATATAAATAAATATATTGCAGCTTTGTCAGAAAATAAAATATGGACTCGATTTTAAATTACAAATATTTAGTTATAATTTCATTTCTTCTCGTATTAATCCGAATTGGTGTTGTGGCCGACAATGTCGACACTCGCAGTTCTCAAATAACTATCTCGCCCGAGCTTGAGAAAGAGCTGAGATTGACCAAGACTGAAAAGGATGCATTGGATAAGGTTTTTATAAGCTAAATGACTATTGTCATACTTAAAGCATGCACGAAAATTTGACCCTTGAATGCAACATGAAATTGTCTAGCTTAAATTGGCCCTGCCAAAGGAACCGACGATGCCATACCTGGACATGGAATTATTTCAAATTCGATGGCTTCGAGGTGACCCATCAAAACGCTTTTACTCAGTTCTCTAATGATGCTAATTTAATTCATTATAATATTTATTGGCTCAACGTTATCAACAGCACACTCATTGGACGTGAACGGAACCGTAAAAGAATTAACACAAGTGGGAAAATACTACTTCAAATTTTCGTTACATCTGCAACATTTCAAATTAAATCTTTAATTTTGTACAAATAAACTTGTCCAGCTTATTCGAACCCGACGCAAGCAGAGAGTCTCCAACATTTGGAAGCAAGACTGGTCAGACTTGTTCCAAAGCCATCCTTTCGGCATGGATGGTTTTGATAAGGAAGGACGGCCAAGTAATCATGAATTATTGAATGAATTCATGAATTGTGCATTTTTTTTAAAATCTAACCTTTTCATGTGCTATAATCTAATCCAAAAATCCAACACAATTCCATTCGCCTGGGAAGTCCTCACCATGGAATTTGACAAGTTCGATTTGCGAAAAATAATGCTTCAAGGGAATAGTGAGCGCTTGCACAAGTACCTTTGGAACATAAACTTTGAGATATTGGAGTATATCCTTGAGCGGAACAGGAAGCAGGGAAATATCACTCAATTTGTATATCTCATCAATCTTGAAGGCTTCAGTCCCATTCAGCATGCTTGCCCTTTGTGTAACTAACGTTAATTATGTATAATGAACTACATTTCTCAAAGATTGATGAAAATTAATAATTTAAGTTGATATGTTTTCATGTGTGCAATTCAGGTATCCCCATTAACATTCATATTCTGGAGACGAATGAACGCTATTTGCCAGGATTCACTCATGACGTTATTTTCATTAATGGTAAAGTTGAACAAACTGGAAATTAATTGGCATTTGTTAGTTTGTTACGGTTTAAAAGTAAAATTTCTTACTTTTCTCAGCCATTGGTTAACTTTGTCATTTTCCCATTTTGTCCAGCTCCATCTGTATACGGAGTTTTTCTAGAATTGTTCCGACCCATTTTGTCCGAACATACCGGTCGAGTTATTAAATTTTTCGGAACAAACAAGAACAAGTGGAAGCCGTTTCTAGATTCAAAAATTGATCCGAAACAACTGTCGTGGGAATTCGGAGGAACGAAGGTGGTTGGCCGAGATGACTAAAATTATTGATCTCAAGATCTGTAATATTTAGATGGAATGTAGAATGAGCACATGTATTATTTGGGATATTAACCATCACATTATGACCAAAGGTCCTTTACAATACTTTACATATTTATCAATATATCTTTTGTTTTCGATCTTCCCGAAAAGTTTAATGCTTTAATTGTAAACATAAATAAAAGTGTATAAAGTATTTGAGTTTTTGAACCGTAATTTACGAGCTACCACGGAAGAGATCCTGCTGGGTTTTATAAAGCAATAATCGTATTGCATTATTATTCAAAATGTGTACTAGATTGCAAATAAACCCGTTTTGAATAGTCAAGCCCAAACCCATACTTATATTGTCTTGGGGTTCATACATGAAATTCCCACGAGGGCACAACTTTCGGAGCCAAGATGTTCCAACTTGTTTCAGGAACAAGCTTTTGCAATGGGCGGTAACAATTGGGAAGGGCTAGCAATTTATATGCTATAAAGATACAGCTATTTAAAATATATACGCGACGTGAGAAGTTCAAATCTGCAGGTGGCTTCGTGTATTTTAAGCTCAGTCCGATTTAGAACAATCAACCATATTGGCATGTCTGGAGTCTGGAAATACTGTTCACATGTGATTGGCACTCGGTAGTAATTGTGAGACAGACAACACTGTTTATGCCACTTTGTATGAACAAGGCCACAAGGTACATCCTACTCCCAGGTCCCTATTTTTTCTCCTGCTATCAGTTGGGGAACATTGGGAATGTTTCGTAAAAATGCTCAGGGAATTGGGAATGATAAGTGTGATAAACAAATCTATATTAGCATTACTATTTAGCTAAATTTTATTATGCACAGTTCAACATTAAAGAAGAAATTATGTGTGACTAGTCTTTCCTTGATTGGAATGCACAAACTAAAAGATGCCGACTTGATTGTTAAGTACTGAAATTCTTTTAAAATGTAGCAGTTCAGCAATTGTAAATAATCAAGTTTAGTGTAATTATGGGCTTCAGTAAACCCTGGGAAAAGAGGGTTCAGCAAACAAAATAATACGATTTCTTGAATATCCCATTTCAGTCATGTCATGGCCTATGACTGAATCAATGAAATAAACTGAAACATTTTTTGCTTCCTTAAAGTATTTATAACTTAAGTTATCTCGCTATTTTGATTTGATGAAGTTATTGATGAATACCTAAGTGAAAGGTTGGACGGGAAAAGGAAATGCATGCGAGTATGGAATGGAGTGTTGATTAATTGGAAATGGAGTTGGAATTCGTTACGTAGAAAATGTGAGAAAAGCACTTATTAGTCGTGGGAATTTTATATGGAAATATGGTTCTCTTGAATGGACTGTGATAAATATATAAGAATTAGCAGCATTTAAGCACCTCGAATAGCTCGACAAACCTCCATTCATCATTCTGCATTGAGGAGATGAGATCGGTGTCCAGTTTTTTAAAAGTGCTTTTCTTCCACAGAATTTTTTCAGTAAATAATATGGATTCGATTTTAAGTTGTAAATTTATACTTCTAGTTTTGTCTCTGTTATCAATTGTCTTGGGTATTGTGGCCAATGCCACTGTGGACAATAGGAATTCTAAAATCAGCATTGGGCCGGAACTTGAGAAGGAGCTGAGATTGACGAAGGCTGAAAAGAATGCGTTGGACAAGGTACAAAAAAATTGAAAAGAAATACAGCACATGAGTACTTCATGGCAATGGGAATCACTCGAATATGCATGATTTAATAAAAATTAATTCGGAAGATATAATTAACACTTGGACTTGGACACATATTTTTACCAGCTCAAGTTGGCCATGCCAAAGGACCCTACCATGCCTTATTTGGACATGGAATTATTTCAAATCCGATGGCTTCGTGGTAACCATTAATTTCAAATCAAATTTTTAAATTGTAACTGTAACATTAATTTAATATTTAATTGCTCGATTATCAACGTTTACAATAGCCAATTCCTTGGATGTGGATAAGACGTTACAAGTATTAAGAAAGGTAGTGGAACACTGCTAACACGTACATTTCACTTTTTTTCTTAACTGAGCCACTACAAAACACGATAACTCAAAATTCTGGAACATATCTTTTATATCATTGTTTTATGCCATTGTTTTCCAGCTTATCGGAGCTCAACGAACGTACAGAGTTACAAACTTTTGGAAACATGACTGGTCGGATTTGTTCCCAAGTCATCCTTTCAATATGGAAAGTTTTGACAAGGAAGGACGGCCAAGTAAGTACCGAGCAAACATTTCGAAGTAAACAAAGGATAAAATGAAGCATTTTCTGTAATACATTTGTTCTATCGCATCGATCCGCTACAATAGTTGTCTCCGTAACATTTGACAAGATGGATTTGAGAGCAATTGTTCTCCAAGGAAAAACTGAGCGCCTGCATAAGTATCTTTGGAACATTCAGTATGAGATTATCGAGCACATAGTTGACAACAACAAGAAGTACGGGAATATTACTCAATTTGTATTTCTCGTCAATCTCGATGGCTTCAGTCCCATTCAGCATACTTGTCCTTTGTGTAAGGAAGCTCGCTTAATATGGTAACCCACGCAAAATTTACGATGATTGTTAAAAGCGGTTGTTTTTTCTTGCAAAATTTAGGTGTCCCAATCCACTTTCATATTTTGGATACGAATGAACGTTATTTGCCAGGCTTCAGTCATGACGTTATTTTCATTAATGGTAATTTTTAACAAATTGGCATTTGTTAGGATTAAAAATAACTTTCTTTCGGTTTGTTTAACTTTGATTTAAAAAAATGATTTTATCAGCTCCATCGATGTATGGAGCCTTTATCCAAATGTTCAGACCAGCGTTGTCCGGACACACAAGACGTGTTCTCAAAGTTTTTGGAACGAACAAGAACCAGTGGAAGCCCTACCTGGACTCGAAAATTGATCCGAAACAACTTCCATGGGTATTTGGAGGAACGAAGGTGGTCGATCGTGATGATTAAAATGAGTGATATAAATAATCGATCGAATTTTGAATCATTGAATCAATTGGATGTGAAGTTGCTTTTGCTAGAATGTTGCTTAGGGCAACAATTGCATAAAATATTTTGGGTTTCCAATGTTCTCTTAAAGGCGAAAAGCTTATATATCTTGTATGTTGTAATTTAATACTTTATTTTTGTAAGTATGTGTGTTTGCGATTTTATGATAAACATATAGTAAATACTAAATACATATTAATTTGTCAGTATGCCAAACCATAAACTATCCACATATTATTTGAGTAGAAGAAGTAACCTTCAGCGGCTCGTGAAATAAGTGTAGTTGAAGTTCAAATGTAGAGTAGAGCCTATTTAAATTCAGGGTTTATTCCTGGAGTTCCGTCGCCTACTTCGATCGACTAGTTTTACATTTTATCTTTTAGTGTGAAATAAGATTATATGGAAATTTTCTGAGGAACAAGCTAAGTCATGTAACCAACATATAACATTTCACTTCCCACTTATGGGAATATTCTTCTTCCTCACTTTCGCACACATCACAGATGCTACGATAAAATCGGAAAAATTATATACTGGAAGCCGCCAGTCATGATGTAAGTGATTTCTCTTTTTCGCACACTAGTCGGATTTTATAGTGTGGCAAAGGGAAAATTACTACTGACAAAGTCTAGATGAAAAAGTGAGATTTTGAAAATTATATAAAACCACTTTAATGGATAAACAAGTTTTATGTATATTTTTACTGAACTCTGTGAAACTTCAGTTAGGGGTTAAAACATTTGTTCCAAAAGATATTCTCATAAATAATCACATAATATTTTTAAAAGTCGCTTCTTCATTATACAGAAAAGGTGATTTCATGCATTCAAAAAACTCTACCTGATTTGGAAACTAATACTCAAGCTTGATAGGAAAAGAAAATGAAGTGGGTGGCAGGTGTTAAGAAAACAATTGTACGCTGCTTTCTATTTGAATTTTTGTATTATAATGACTTAGGTCAGACTCTCTGCTATGTAGCATGTAAAATCTCATTTTTCTTGTCGTCATGTCGTACAACAACTTTGTGGCAGGAAAATGGTAAATGATATGCCGAGCTGTTATGGATCGAATGCTAAATGATTAAACTGGAAAAGTCATGTTAACATCGTCAACTCGAGTAGAATCCCTTCCATTCACAATTCATTGTAGTATAGACATGGTATCCAGTTTGCGGACAGTTTAGTGTTTTTCGAAATAGAAGTTTAAGTTTTTTGTTAGAAAATATGGTTTTGGTTTTAACTTATAAATGTATAATTTTAGCATTGTCTCTTGTGTCAACGTTGATCAGTGTAGGGGTCAATGCCACTGTGGACAGTGGAAGTTCGCAAATACGCAAAATCTCTCGAACTTGCGAAGGAGCTGAGATTGACCAAGATTGAGAAGAATGCATTGGATAAGGTTTATTATAGCGATTTGTCAAATTCAGCATTTGTGAAAACTTGATTAAACGACATATTTTTATTCAAGCTCAAATTGGCCCTGCCAAAGGAACAGACGATGCCCTTCTTGGACATGGAATTGTTTCAAATTCGATGGCTTCGAGGTGACCAGTTTCGAAGACATGAGAAATGATTATTGAGCTACATACTTTAAGCAAATAAAATTAATTCCATTTCACCGTTAATATTTTATGGTTTAATTTAACATGGCTCACCGGTCACAACAGCACGTTCCTTGGATGTGGGCCGTACCTTACAAGACTTAAAAGAGGTGAGAAAATACTGTTCCTGAACTTAAGTACTTTCTTTAATTCGCGACCCTTTCCAAAAATCATAAAACTCAAATAAAACCCGTCCAAATTTTAAACAAAGCATCGTCATGCGGGTGAAAGTAAATGCTTTCCTCAGATATTGGACTGGCTTTCTTTTCTCCCCAGCTAATCCGAATTCGACGAAAGCAGAGAGTTGCCAACTTTTGGAAACAATATTGGTCGGATTTGTTCACAAAGCGACCTCACAATATGGACAGTTTTGACAAAGCAGTTTTGACCCAAGTAAGTAGTGGAAACAAGGTTTAAATATGCTAACTAAGTACATGTTAAAAATTCAATTTTTTCCGTCGAATACGATATTCTTTTATTGCATTTTGAAGTCCTCTCCTTGGAAATTGACAAATTCGGTCTGGGAGGAATTATTCGTAAGGGAAAACCTGAGCGAGTACACAAAAATCTTTGGAATATGAACTTTGAGATTCTTGAGCATATGTTGGAGTGCAATAGGAAGCAGAGGAATATCACATCACTCAATTTGTATTCCTCGTCGATATGAATGGCAACAATCACTTTCAGCATGCTTGTCCTTTGTGTACGTAAGTCAAATATTTAAGTTGTGATTTCTGAATGAAAATTGTTGGAAGCTGGAAATTCTTTCTTCGTATGAAATTTCAGGTATCCCAATTTACCTTCATGTTTTGGAGCAGAATGAACGCTTTTTATCAGGCTTTACTCATGACGTTATTTTCATTAACGGTAAATTTGCATAATTTGGTAATTTTGAGCTTAAAAATTACTGTCATTTTCTACCTCAATCAGTGGTTAACTTGGAATTTTTCAATATTTTAGCTCCATCACTGTCTGAATTCTTTCTGGAAATTGCCCGTCCGTTTTGGCCAAACATACAAGTCGCGTTCTTAAGATTTTCGATAAGGACAAGGATGTGTGGGAGGCATATCTCGATTCGAAAATTGATCGGAAACAACTCTCGTCGGAATTTGGAGGAATGAAGGTGGTTGACTGAGATGATAAATTAAGTCAATGGGTGACAGTGACTTACTGTGACATGTACATATATGGAGTTTGGAATAGAAGAGTTTTTTTCTTCATTTTTTATATTTTTAATAAACATTTTGCCGCATCCAATCCAGACAACGATTCTTTGTATGAAGATGGATGATAAATGTGCTTTTTGCAATTCGAAATTTATGTTTGGAATTCGCCCATTCCATACATATAAGTTCTTTAGCTAGTGAGATTGTATGGAAAAATTCGGCTGAGCCAAAGAAAGTAGCCAAAATTTTATGTCTTCATTTATGGGCCATTTTGAATACATTCTTAACCATCGCTGTCACTCATGTCGCGAATCTCATTAAGGTACACATTTAATAATGCACTGACTCTGACTTGACAAAAACACGTTTTATTTCAATCCGCACGATAAGATACGAATATTATCAATATTTGACAATCCGGTCTCCTGCGTCAGATATGACGATTAAAGAAAACCTGTTCAAGTGAAGAAAAAATAATTATCATTAAGAATAAAAAAATATTTGTCCAGAAAGTTGAATGCAATTCACAGAAAGTAAGTTTGTTTGTTTGCACACAGCTCTATCCTATTTTGTCCCATTACCATAGCCATACACTTGTCTGGAAATGTAGTCGGGAGCAATGGGAAGAAAACAGGTTCCGTTTTCTTGTAATTTTAAATAGGGGAATTTCATGTGGAAATGCATGTATGTATATAGCGTGATACCATTAACATTCTCCGTTCATATTGAAATTATATCAACTCGAGTATGTAGGTTCACTTCCATTAACAATTCATCATTAAAGAAGAAATGGTATCTAGTGTTTCAACTAAGCTGTTTTGAAATATTTAAAAATCCAAATCTTCTGGATCCAATGAACCACATCTGCAGAAAGACACGTCAGTGTGTAAGATTTTTATTCCCACTTGACCTCCATAAACCTGAATTGCCTGAATATAATCAACTTTTTTTGTAAGTAATTTCACACTCACGCTACCCTTTCTTGTATGGTGCATGTAAATGGATCCTGACTTATTCTTATTATTGTGGAGTTCTTTGAGTGTCCTTGAGAAACATGGAGCATCGACTTACATACCGGTGTAAGATGTATCACATTCGCATACATACATGTATGGTTTATGTGAGGTAGACAATAATAATAATTACATATTTTGCTGTTTAATTCATACCTTCCAGTCCAGTAGCATGAAAAGTTGGGCAAAAAGCAAAACAGTATTTTTACTTTTGTTGTATACGCCTTCTTAGAAGGAAAATTGAGATTTTTATGTGGTAACGTCACGAACGTACTGTGATCGCCAGTATCAACCATATAGTAAAAGTCGTAACCGTAACTGTAACTAATTAGTTTCATTTCAATCCGAGGTTGGTGTGGATACGGTGTTTCATAGTTAGTGTTAGTATTTAGAGCTCTTTCATTTCAGTGTCTCGCTCTCGTCTCAAAATATGAACTTATTTTTAAGGTACAAGAGCCTACTTTTGGCTTTCTCTCTTGTAATAACATTTGCTGATTTTGTGGCTAGTGCTTCAGATGGGGAGGAGAATGACAGTTCTAATCTCAGCATTGGGCCTGAACTCGAGAAGGAGTTGAGATTAACCAAGGCTGAAAAACATGCGTTGGATAAGGTGTGGAATTATCATGCATGGAATCGATATAAAAAGCATGCATAAAAAAGTAATTGCGGATGTATCACAATTTTTGAAATCTTGTCACACAAGCTCAAATTGGTCCTGCCAAAGGAACCGACGATGCCCTACTTGGACATGGAATTACTTCAGATTCGTTGGCTACGAGGTGACCATTAATAGCTTCTTTTAGTTTAGATTTATCCAGGGAAATACATGAATTTCAAGTGTTCACATCACAATAATAATATAGCACATTCCCTGGACGTGGAAGCAACTGTACGAGAACTACGAAAGGTGAGAAAATCAGTAAATATTTTTTCTTCTGGTTCCGGTTTGCTTTTGCTCTACTAACAACCAGTTGCTAACTGCCAAAAACGTTATAACATAAATTCATTTCATTTAAGCAACGGAAAGCTGTAGGACATGTTTAACAATGGACAAATCATAATTTTTCAGCTTATCCAGCATCGACGAAGCGTGAAAGTTGCCAATTTTTGGAAGCAAGACTGGTCGGATGTGTTTGAACATCATCCTTTTGATATGAGCAGTTTTGACAAAGAAGGACGGCCAGGTAATGGATACATTTTACAACAAAATATACAATGCTGATATACATTTATTTAATTATGTTTTTGCTTGCTCCGGTTGTATATATCGCAATAATCTGTTCTGTCAATATGAAAGTTGTCACCCACGGAGCTGGTGAATTGGATTTTAGAAAAATCATTCTCGAGGGAAAACGGGAGCGAATATATAAGTATATTCTGAACATACAGTACGAGATTCTCGACCATGTTATGGAGCACAATAAGAAGCACAGGAATATTACTCAATTTGTAATGCTCGTCAATATGGATGGTGTCAATCGCATTCAGCATGCGTGCGCTTTGTGTAACAACTTATTTTTTTTAAAGTAAATAAAAATGTATTTCCGAAATATTGAAAGGAAATTTTTTTCTGACCTATTTCAGGTCTCCCGTTATACCTCAACATTTTGCAACAGAATGAACGTGTCTTGCCAGGTTTCAGTAAAGAAGTTATTTTCATTAATTGTAAGTAACGCAGTAACCCACAAATTGAGTTTCGCCTTTCTTTATTATCTCCTCAATCCATGGTTAAAAGGGTCCAATTTTTCTACCATTTTGTGAAGCTCCATCAGTTTACGGAGCGTTTCTGGAACTGTTACGACCCGCGTTGTCCGTCCACACAAGTCGTGTTCTGAGAATTTTCGGAACGAACAAGAACCAGTGGAAGCCGTATCTCGATTCGAAAATTGATCCGAAACAACTCTCATGGGAATTCGGAGGGACGAAGGAGCTCCACAGAGATAATTAAACATGATACATGGCCATTTCATTTTTATGACTTGCTTTGTCGGTCGGTAGTGCTATAACGCTCACTACATCCCCGTAAATGACACAATGGAATAAAGTTAACAATGACGAAATACTCAAAAAATAATTTCTTATATGTGGACCGCATATGTGAGAAATGTGAGAGAATGTTTTCGCGTGGGTCGAACAAGACCATAATTTGGCATAAATTTACTATTAAAATCGGTTCGGTTCGTAATGCATTATAAGATACTATATAAATACTCGTTCTGTAGGTATGGACAAAGACAAAACTTTGCTTTCCCATTTTTGGGATTTTGTTTTCGTTCCGGTTAGAGCACTGCATGCTTAGCTGATTCAGAACCAAAACTTGCTCGAAGCGCTACCTTTCGCAGTGGAAGGTCACGGGTACGTTACGATTTCGTGCTACATGAGATAGGGAAACCAAGCATCCTGCAAAAAAATATTTTATGAACTATTGTTGAGAACCAGAACTTGAAATCGGAGTTGTAACTGAAATACAACTTATTATCTCTTCATCTCTTTCTCATTTGTGCGATAAAATAATTATTATTCTGCTTTTGTCCGCAAAAGTTGTTTACGTGACTCATTCATAAGGTTGTACACAGATACATTCTTCACCTGAAACACAGCTCTGAATCTGAACGTGAAATTATTCACTAGCTTGTTCTTGGAGATTATTGATACCACTTCTAGAGCATAACAAGAAGTAGTATATGTGGCGATGTGGACTGTCAATGCCATTCAAGGTTTGCATTTCCCTTTCATAAGGATGGATTCGGAATTATAAAGGATTCATTTCTCCGTTGTATTGAATTGAGTTCACCTTGAGTGAATGACCTTCGCATCCGCAGATTTTTATTGAATCCCGATGTGTATATGCCTGTCTACACTAACTTTCGTTGTCCCACAATAACGCTCGAGGAGAATCTTGAAATTCAGTTTCAGAAAGTTGTCAGGGGGCGAAATTGTCTGGAACGCGTTAGCTCAAATAGTGCAAAAACGATCCCTTGTCCGACTTGTGGAAAATGAAAGGGGAAAGGTAAAGGTGAACGAATGAGATTTAAGAAAAATCTAAGCTTAGAGTTTGTTAAATTATGTCTGCCCTGCCTACCTTCATCGGCTGTAGTTTTGGCACAAGTAACATGTAATGTGGTGTAAGCAAGCATGTTTTAGCAAGTGAATACATAATATTTTACGTGCATGAGACTACATAATATGCTTAATTTCTCTATCAATTTTCTTTTGTTTTATATATGTACTTCGTGGAAGTTAATATTCATCAAGCATCATATTATATACACGAGTGGGGTAGTAATAAATCTCACAATCTGAGTCGAGATCTTATTCATTTGGTAGAAATTAAAGAATGTAGCCAACATTTTCCAGTTGTGGGAATATTCTTCTCTTCACCGTCACATGCAATCTCATTTGGAATAATGTTACGTAACTGACTAAACGTATATAGCAAGTCTGAAAGTAAGAGTGAGCGTCACACTCTCCACGGTACGAGTTTTACGTCATGTCATCAATCACACAGATAGGTAAAATTACGGCTCAAGCAGGCAGGTGCAGATAGCTCGGGGGTAGTAGAGTAGGTCGCCGTCAATTTCAAAGATGAAATGGAAATAAGTATGACAAAATGCAGCGAAGCGAAGACAAGGATGAAACCATCCCCATCGACGCAAGTCATGGGGAAATATGGTAGAATGCAGAAAAAATATTAAATGTATGCAATTTTACACAATTATTTACATCCCAACTAATGTAATTGTGGGTTTCAGCAAACCTTGGGAAACATGCAAGTTTTTTAGCTAAAATAATCCAATCCAGCTTGGTTCCCTTTCCCATATCTCTGAGAGAAGGCAATTTATATGTATAAGCTGTTGCAAGTTGTTTCCATCCAGCAGTTAGTTACCTTTTAACGTTTACCCGATTTTGGTGTAGAACATTTGCTGAACATGCCTTTTGCAAATGTTTTAGGTCTTGATGAGCATGTGCGGTGAAAATTCAGAGCTGAGTTGGGTATCAAATGTGAGATAACGATAATTATATACTCTCTGAAATATATTTTGGAATGTATATTGCATATGCAATATACCTGTTTCTAGTATAGTAATGATAATGATGAATGGAGACCATATTAGCATGATGCTAACCGATGTAAAGAACCACTTATTTTCCCCGTACCACTTTTTGTAACAGGAAAATTGAGAAATATATTAAAGCGTGCATGTTATGCGGCAATGACATGAGCTAGTCTCTCATCTAGCCAACTATAGCCATTGTGATGATCAACTCGAGAGAACTTCCCGTTTCCTCTTCATTCGCAATTGAGCAATGGTGAAGAGTGGATGATATAGTTCATCGTGTGGAGATTTGCCTAAACATAGTCTAATCCGATTTAGCATGTTTCTTGGTTGGAAAGGCAAACGCGTGTATGAAATAAGTATCAGAAAATATGGATCATGTTACGAGTTTGATTTTAATTTTCTCACTCGTGATATCAACATCAGTTAACATTGTGGCTAGTTCCACGAGTGCCAAAGAAAATGACGCGTCTTACTACATCGGACCCGAACTGGAGAAGGAGTTGAGATTGACCAAGACTGAAAAAATTGCACTGGATAAGGTTTAAAAATAAACTAACATTTTTTACATATCTGGTGGGGATGAGAATCTTTGTAGATTGCATGAAACCTTGGTTTGGAAAATGAAACAATAATTCCTCAATAAAAAATCTTTTCACTAGCTCAAGTTGGCCGTGCCTAAGGAACCAAATATGCCATACTTACAGATGGAATTGTATCAAATTCGATGGCTGCGAGGTAATTTTTAAGATATATGACGAATGTGATAAATCTAGTCTTTTGTTGGTTGATAATTTCATGAGACGAAAAAATTTATTCAATTTCATTAACATTTTACCTCATCATTAAATTCACAATATAGCACATAACTTGGATGTGGATCGAACCCTACGGAAACTAAAAGAGGTAGGAAAAGTATTATTTTTTCATGTCTTTTTCCTTCCAGCTCCAACGCAGCTTCCAATATAAAGTCCATTAATTATTGAATACAATGTACAAAATGCAAACATCTATATTGTTGCGTACATGGAAAGCGTGTAATCAATATAGTCACTATTTTCCAGCTTATCCAATTGCGACGAAGGAACAGAGTTGCCAACTTCTGGACTCATGACTGGTCTGATTTATTTTCAAACTCCCCTTTTGAACTTGAGGGTCATACGAAGGATGGGCTACCAAGTAATTCAAACAAATATAGATTTCTTAAGCAGATTTTTATGAAAGTGCGTGAAACCATCGCTGGGTAATATTCAATCAGAATCTATAGCATTTTCGTCTTTTAATATTCCTTTTTTCTATTACATGCAATTTCGCCACCATCGAAGTACTCACCTTGTCAACCAGCAAGTTCGATTTGAGAAGAATCATGATTCAAGGGAAACGGGAGAGATTGCACAAGTACTGTGTGAACATAGGCTTTGAGGCGATGGAGAAAATGATTGAGCTCAATAAGGATCACCCGAATATTACTCAAATTGCATTTCTCGCCAATCTAGACAACTTCAGCCCAATTACTCATGCGTGTCCTTTGTGTAAGCGTAATAAAAAAAATAAGAGAATATAAAAGTTGAGAATATGTTGTACGTGGAAAGAACAAAGTTGACTTTAATTTTCATTCATTTTCAGGTCTCCAATTTTACCTATTTATTCTAGAGCTGAACGAAGTTTATCTGCCTCGATTCACACGTGACATTATTATTCTTAATGGCAAGTTTGTACAAATTCGTATTTTCCAACATTTCAATATTGTCACCATCAGTGGTTTAGCGAGATTTTTATGTTTTATGGTTTTGTTTCTTTATTTTTACACAGCCCCTCAGGCGTACGGAGTGTTTCTGGAAATTGTCAAACCGGTTTTGTCTGAGCACACACGGAGCGCTCTGAAATTTTTAGGAACGAACAAGAACAAGTGGAAGCCGTATGTCGATTCGAAAATTGATCCGAAGCAGCTCTCGTGGGAATTCGGGGGAACGAGGGAGACCCAAGAAGATTATTAAAACTGGGCTGCACTATAATTAAAATGTTGAGTGTGATGTGCAATGTGCACACATGAATCTCCGATATACTATGTTGCACAAAGGTTGTTTCGCTCGTTCGGTTGAACATAATATATTTTATATGGACATACAAGTTAAGAAGTTAATGTGCCAAGTTTATGGTTGCAACGATCAATACGAATGATAATTAAATATTTACGAATTTTGAATTTTACCAAATTTATTTTTCGAACTCGTATTGTGTGTAGGAAAATCGTGGGAAAGTTCAACACCTATTTGGCATTTGAGGGTACCTATTTCCTGCATTCTGTTGTCTACAGATTGATACGTGCTTTTGAGAAAGCATGTGAGTACAGATGAACAAAATCAAATTTAAATAAATTGAATCTTTAAGATCATAAACTGTATCCTTGGGTAATGATAGCTCAGGGGTTTCCACCAACAGTATTTTCACTTTCGCAGTGATTGCTTGAAGTACGAGTCCGCTCTATTCTATTATTTTCCTACTTTCAGAGGTCACTAGCGCCGAAAATAATTGAGAAATTATATCTCATACAGTTCAGTAATTAATAATGACTTTATTAATTAAACCTACCAAAATAAACCAATGACAAAATAGTACAAGTTGTACTTTAAACGTGAAACAGAAAATGAAAAATGTCATGCTTCACTCTCCTCTCCACTTCCCCTTTTTTGACCGACAAATTAAACACCTAATTTTGCAAAGGTGCATTCACGCCTTCCTTCAAACGTGTATTAAACTGTTTCATTCGTTTCTCAATGATCTTGCTAAAAAATACACAATCTCGTAACTGACTCAGCGACAAACTGATATAAAATATTTTTGAAGTTATCCGGATAAATGTTACTTTCTATTTCTTTTGATAAATGATATACCACGTGCAAAATATTTCATCTCGCAGTCAGGTAGAGTATGATACTCAACATACGTTATTTATCATTATCATGTGCCCATGTTGACTACGCTCTTCGCTAAATGCCAACAGGTAAATATCAGATCAGATCCTTTTTCGAAATACCCAAAATCCTTCCGCTTTGTTCATATGATCATTCATTTTCGAAGAGTTTGTATTGTAAACATGTTATTGTCAGATTAACCTTGGTTAGTGGTGGCGGTGGCTAGATAATACGAGTAAATACTATATAGTGCGTGATGTTTTGACGATATCATACATTACACATTCTCATCCTGAAAACAAACCCGATATAAAAAATGGAAGAAATGTAACAATATGGAATAAGCTCTCAACAAAAAATACTTGGATATATGAGAACAGACTTTGTGCGAAATGCGATATAATAAATGTTGTTTTACATGTTTCTCAAACGTTGCCATAATGAGGCAAATAATTACAAATCGGTCCATGATACATCGGAATGGTTACTGCTTCAATAGTTATGGTCAAACAAGACTCATTGTTTTCCAAAATGTGGCTTTCCGCTGAGAACACCAAATCCTGAACTAACCTGAACTCGGACTTGCTCGACTTGTTCGAAGAGGAAGGAGCAACTTTTCGTAATGGAAGGTATATAACGCGATGCTACATATTAGACCTACCAATGCACAAAAAATATAATATTGTATCATTGTAGAGAACTTCCAATTTGACCTGAACTGAAACTTCCATAAATTATATCTCGTTCTCAGTTGTGCAATAAAATCTTATATATAATTCTTCTTCTTTTTGCCCATAAAAGTTGTATACGTATGTATGACTAATCGCCTGTGGACTATGGACAAGATAAACATCACTTATTCTTCAGTAACAAAGTAAAATACATTTTAGCTTGGGTCGTTGGAAACTCTTAAGCCAGTTCCAGTGAGGTGAGTCATGAGTTGACCTTATGTTACCTTCTTGGAGATAAAAAAATTCACCGATTTTTACGCACGCCGTGTCCGCCGGCTTTCCCATTGTCGGCCTGTAAGGCTTTAAATACTTGATACCTAAAATTATATATTATTATGTACACCTATTTTTATATTTTCCACTTGTCCACCGCCAAAAGATAAGTTTGAAGGAGTATTTTTGAAATGAATTCGGAAGGACACTTTCAGCGAATTAGGAAGGACCGAGTCGAAGCGGTTAAGGCGATATGAGAAATACATAGTTTGAAGAAAATGTCATTATTTGGTTTCTTTTATATGCGCTCACTAAATAGGCTGCTAGAAGTATTTTAATCATTTTTCAGTTAAGTAATTTGCGATTTAAGCATAAAACTTGGATAAAACCTAGTATAAGTTAATCACCTTTATTATACGGAGTCAAGACCTTTCATGTGCTTTGTTACCATTTTCTCGTTTCTTTCTCGTTTCTTATTCCCTGTCAATTATTCTGAAAAGGAGTGGATTGACTGGCCGTTTTTATTGCGAATAAATCGGGATTCTGATAAGAGATTTCAAAGAATTAATTATAGGAGAGCCCAGTAATTTCGCCGACATTTTTTCAATCATGGGAATAAGCTTTGTGGTCAGGTTGATCAGTTGACCTTTGCATATTATAGTACTATGGGTTAACTTATATGTTATAAGTTCATAAGTTGATAAGTTCATTGGAAGTCTGAACATAGCAAGTTTTCCTCGAGGATAGGGTTGAGTAACATCGTCGTATTTTATCTAGATAACATGTGAAATTTTATGCAAACCATCAGGACAGCAAAGTGACTCATACTGGACTGGGGTGACCAGTTTCAAACACTCGTCTGCAAGATTCTATTTTTACTGTTGAAATGGCAAAAAATGTTAATAACGAACAAGTAGAAATGAAATTTACATATATTGCAAATAATGCAGGTGTTTTAATATATAACATTTTGATACATCCAAATGCAGTTGTAATGGTGGGTTGTCATACACGGTGGGAAAATGTGGAAACTTCGTCCCAACTTGATTCCCAGGTGTATGAATCACTGAATGCAATACATTATATATAATTTATATAAGCGATTCCAGAGTGTTCCGTGCATCCGCTGGCCTTCAATAAAGCTTTGCCCACCCATATTTGATACAACAAAACCTGATACATCTCTGTCCATTGTTGTCTCCTGTACTTATATATGTATCTTTGATGGACATATTTTATGGGGCAAAAAAATTCTGTTGGTAGCAAATGTTATGTAGAAAATAATTATATATTTCTTTAAATATCTGCTTCTGTTCTAGAAATGAGAGTCACCATTAGCAAGAATACCATGCAAAGGAGTTTGCGTATTTTCCCCTAAACAACTTTTCAAGAGGAAAAAAATAGAAAAAGTAATGAGCTGATATGTGGCAATGACATGAGTTGAATCTGAACTGATAATGACAGTATAGAGCTCATCTATATATTCCTTCATTCACAATTCAGCATCGGTGGAGTGGAGAAGGGCGTTCTTTTGCTTCCTCCTAGTTTTGTGCGGCTGCTTCTTGATTGGAAATGCTAAAAAGACCTCTCTTCTTTTAAAATATGGAACTGGGTTTAGGAAAGAAGCGTTTACTTTTAGTCGTGTTACTCCTCATATCAATATTAATTGATGTGGTCACCGGTGCTACTGATGCTGAGGGAAATGACGGTTCCTATATCCGACCTGAACTTCAGAAGGAGCTGAGATTAACCAAAGCTGAAAAAGATGCATTGGATAAGGTTTATACAAATAAACTCACTTTACATAATAATATCGCATGGGAATGACAATCTTTTTGGGAAAAGTATAATGTATGAAAATTTGATTTCGAAACTAAAACAAATCACACAATAACTCTGAAATCTTCTATCACAAGCTCAAATTGGTCCTGCCAAAGGAACCGGCGATGCCTTACTTGCGGATGGACTTGTTTCAAATTCGATGGTTGCGAGGTAATCAACAAATTAAGTTCATTCTTATTTTCGCACACAAAAGTATTTTACTCATTGTGTACCTGAGAGATGTGATAATGTTTGTACAGGCACTCTAATAACATTAAATGTCTCCCAATGTTCACCATAGAAAATTCCTTGAGTGTGAGCCGAACCGTCGCATCACTAGATAAGGTGGGAACCACATTTATCTTACTATCTTTCCTCAACTCACTATCAATCCACTGTGAAAACATAAAACATTACCTCAAATAAAATTAATGACTCTTCTCTGCACGATTGCCCGTTGTCCAGCTAATTCAAATTCGACGAAAGAATAGGGTTGCCAACTTTTGGAAGCAGGACTGGTCCGATTTGTTTCCAAACTCCCCTTTTGAACTTGAAGGCGAAGCTAAAGATGGGTCACCAAGTAATTCAAACAATCCTAGATTATGAAAGTGTGTATGTTGATGATCACCGGGCATCATTCAGAATCTTAACATTTTTCTTTATTAATTTGTTCTTTTCACATAATATAATTTCGTCAACATCGAAGTACTCACTTTGTCAACGAGCAAGTTCGATCTGAGAAAAATCATGCTTCAAGGGAAACGAGAGAGAATGTATTCATACTGTGTAAACGTTGGCTTTGAGGCATTGGAGAAAATTACTGGGATCAATAGGAAGCACTCGAATATCACTCAACTTATGCTTATCGCCAATTTTGATACCTTCAGCCCAATTACTCATGCGTGTCCTCAGTGTAAAAGCGTAGCAAAAAATTGGAAAAATGATATCAATTTTGTGCATGCGCGAAGAAAGTTGACTAATTTTCATTCATTTTCAGGTCTCCAATTTTACCTATTTCTTCTCGACCTGTTTGAACTTTTCTTGCCTGGATTCACTTCTGACATTATTATTCTTAACGGTAAGTTTGTACAATTTGAATTTTTCAAGGATTACTTTCTCTCTGTTTATCGACATTTGAATAAATGATTTTTGGGTGGTTTTGTGCAGTCCCGTCATCGTTCGGAGTGTTGCTAGAAGTTGTAAAACCGGCTTTGTCCGAGCACTCCAGAAAGGTTCTGAAAATTTTAGGAACGAACAAGAACAAGTGGAAGCCGTATCTGGATTCGAAAATTGATCCGGCTCAGCTCTCATGGGAATTCGGGGGAACGAGGGTGGGCGAGGAGGACTAATATTAGGGAGGTGTGCCATGATAAAAATACCACAATATATTGAATGGTTTACGCATGAACGCTGCTGCGTTGGGGAGGAATAATAAAAATGCTAACTACCAGCATGTCAATTTTTTGAAGAACTTATTTAGCATTTGTAGAAATCTATATTGTGGCATGTTACGTTAAGTTAGATTTCTCGTTGTCAGTTTACTGAATAGTTGTCGACACGAACGATAGTGTTACGTTGATTCAAATGCAATAAATAGCTTTATAACACTGAAACCTTCTGTTTTTCATTCAGTCTGTCTCTGCCTCAGTTCTGAATTAATAATGCATGACTCACCGCCAGTGGGGTTACATCACCACAAATCCCCGTGCATGACATTGGTTGGAAAAGTGTAATTGACATTGACCGAATTCAAGATTGAAAAAGTGTTGAAGCGATAACAATGTGACTAACGTCTATATTCATTTTACAGGGGTTTCAAGCATCTCTTCGCAATTTCTTTTGACAGTGATGTATTAATAGTAGCCCTTTGGATACTGGTAACTGGAATAAGCTGTTACGAAAATAAGAAAAAAACAAGGGGCAGCCACGCCGTAGACTTGGCGTGGCTTTAGCATGTTCCAAACTCGTGTCAATTGGTACTTGATGCATATTGCAAAAACCGCTTTTATATCTCACTACACACGCGAGTGATATTATTCAGTGCGTACTGCGTACACCACAACACATGAATATTGTTTTTTACCTTTATATAGAAAGTTAAGAAGATATATAACCCGGTTGTCCAGAAACTATTCATCAAAAAAGTCCTGAAAGTTATATTCTATTGCGAGACATTTTTGTGAAATGTCACTCTGACTCAGGCTTACAAAATTCTTCGGGCAAAATATTATCGACATTAAAGGCAGTTGTTACTGTTAGGGACTAGAAACGATTTTATTTCAACGCTATAACCTTCAGGGGCCAAATCCAGGTTGGCCGAGTGATATAAAGGGGGAAAAGATTCTTTGCAAGATTCATCCAAAAATTCACGCATGCAATGTCAAACGTCTTAAAATAAACGGGCACTTGTTATCGACATGGCAAATATTGTCGGAACGACTACATATTACGTGAGTGTGAGTGGATGACTCGTATAAACTGCGAATCTACAGAAGCCAAGCATTGACAATTGAAGAGGACAATAGGAAAGCTTACCAACTGAAGACTGGTGCACTAAGTAAAAAATGAAGGGAATTTTTGGCTTATTTCTTCTCGTGTCCTTTGCAAACGTCTCAGAATTTAGAGAAATCTTAACAGGCGCACTTATTAAAAACCTTAATCTCCAAAGGAAAATTATAGGAGTTAATTGCAGCTTGAATATCATTTTGGAGGATGATGGCGAGCACGGGAGCATGTTTGAATGGAAAATATTATCTCGACTGGAGGAACCTTGGAAAATTACTAGCGTCCGCAGAGAAGGCGTTTTCCTCAATTATGGAAATTCGTCAGCAATTGAATTCATTCACAAACGGTCCGCGACAGAACACGCACAAAGATTCAGCGCAAACTGCTGGACAACTCTATTAGCATTCTGGAAGGTTGAGACAATCCCCCACTTGTCCAGTAAAGTTGGCAGAAGTTCAAGTATTGACCATCTGGTTTTCATCACAAGGAATGGGTCTTCGCTGGCGAATTATTTGCAAGAGTATCAAGTTCAAATTTTGAATTCCTTTGCACGCAAATACTTTATGTATCTTAACAAAGATTTCCAAGTTGAGTATCTTTTCGAGCCTGAAGTTTACTCTGGAAAGTTTATTATTGCAAGTGAGGATTCAATAGTGTTCCAGAAATCTTTGAGGAACCTCAACGGAAGAAAGCTGATTGCAGCTTGTCACCCAATCCCTCCATACATTTACTACACGAGGAAGAAAACTTTATCCGGGTTGCAAATTCAATTTCTGGAAGAAATTTCCTCAAGGGAGAATGTCACATTTGTTTACAACGGGAATCTCAAATCACCCGGATTCGGGATTCAGTATAAGGACGGAAGTTGGTCTGGAGTTACGGACGAGCTAATCAATGACAGGGCTGACATTGCGACATCTTTAGCGACATCCTATACGCGCTATCCTTACGTCACATTCCTAACCCCGGAGTATCCTGGGCATTTAATTTTCGCTGTGAAAACACCTGACGATGTTCTCCCCTGGCAAGTATTGATTCGCCCCTTGTCTCCAGTAGTTTGGCTGATGTCATTTCTCGTGTATTTGGGCTTCGCCCTAATTCTAATTGTCTTTATGCATGTTATCTCCTCCTCCAAAAGGAAATTGAGGCTGGAGAAAAGCATTCAAATTTTGATACGATTATTAACGGTTTACCTTGATCAACCAATTCAATTGCCAAAAGTGTCATTTGCCCGCTACGTGATATGTCTCTGGCTCATATTTTGCTACTTGATTGGAGTCGCCTACAAATGCAATTTGGTCAGCTATTTGACCTTGGCGGAGAAGCCAGTTGTTCCGACGACTTTCAAGGAACTTCACGAAAATCCAGCGTATTCTGTTGTGCTTCACAGCATTGGTGGAGTGGGCACTCAACTTTTTCTCAAATCCCAGAATCCTGTTTTGAAGGGGATTGCGAAGCGGATGACAATTGATCGGGATATTGAGTCTTGTCTGAGGAAAGCTGCTAATGACGACTTTACTGCTTGCATTGCTTGGGATGCCATTGTGGACACAACGATTGCCAACTTATCGGCGGATGTGAAACTGCGAGGATTGTTTGTGACGAGGAAGAGCGATGTGAATGTTTTCCGCGGGCTGGCTCTCAAGAAGAATTCCATTTTTGAGGAGATCTTCACGAAGTATATTGGATTGGTGAGGGACACGAATTTGGTGGATAAGTGGTACGACCATCATATGAAGAGGATTGGGGAGGAGGCAAGGATGTGGAGTAATGCATCGTATTCGATTTTCCGTGAAAGAGGGGACGAGGGTGGGCCTAAGGTTCTAACTGTGGATAACTTGTTCTTCGTATTTGCTGTGACCACTGGGGGCTGCCTACTTGCAGTCATTGTATTTCTCGTGGAGATCACGAAGCTGCGAGTTTTTGCTCAGTCTAGATTTCTCCGTTTTAGAAGCAGGCGACGACTGCTGTCAAATACATAATCAAAAATTAGAATAAAAAATTAATGTGTAGACTTTGAAGAATAAATTGTAAATTGTGATTGTAGCTCATATATTTTGAATCTAAAATCGGATTTGAACATTTTGAACCTAACTAAATTGAATTTTCTCATCGGTATATGTGGTCAGACATTTACATGGGAGCCGAAAGAACATATAAGACCCATTTTAATTCATCTGACATTCGCCTTTACGCAACTGTTCTTAAATCTATCTTAAAAACGCATGAAACCAGCTATCGCCCTTATTCGGTCTGTCACATTTCAACATCACTGTCGGATTTGGCAGAGGTCCTCATATTATCATGGGACTTAGAAGGTTGAGAAGTTTTTTGGTTGTAGTAATTTTGTATTATGTAGTTAATTAAACCTACCAAAATAAACCAATGACAAAATAGTACGAGTTGTACTTTAAACGTGAAACAGAAAACTTTGTGTTCACGCAACGAAAAAGGTCTTGCTTCACTCCTTTTTGCTTCCCTTTTTTGACCGACAAATTAAACACCTAATTTTGCAAAGGTGCATTTGCATTCACGCCTTCCTTCAAACGTGTATAAAAATGTTTAATTCGATTCTCAATGATCTTGTTAAAAATACACGATCTCCATCAGCGACAAACTGATATAAAATATTTTTGAAGTTATCCGGATAAATGTTACTTTTCTCGTTCTTTTTATAATTGACTATATCACGTGCAAAATATTTCATCTCACAATCAGGTAGGTAGAGTATGATAATCAACATACATTATTTAACATTACAATGTGCCCATGTTGACTACGCTCTACGCAAATATGCCAACAGGTAAATTGCATCAGATCAGGTCCGCTTTCGAAATATCCAAAATCTTTCCGCTTTGTTCTTATAATCATTCATTTCGGCAGAGTTGTATTGTAAACATGTTATTGTCAGATTTAACCTTGGTTAGTGGTGGCGGTGGCTAGATAATACGAGTAAATACTAGTACGTGTTGTTTTGACTATGTCATACATTATACTATACACTCTCATCGTGGAAACAAATCCGATACAAGAAATGGAAGAATAGGGAATAAGCCCTCAGCAAAAATACTTGGATATATGAGAACAGATTTGTTGCGAAATGCGATATAATAAATGTTGTTTTACATGTTTCTCAAAAGTTGTCATAATGGGGCAAATAATTACAAATTGGCCCATGATACGTTGGAATGGTTACTGAGTAGTTATGGTCAGGCAAGACTCGTTGTTTATAAAATGTGGTTTTCCGCTGAGAGTACAAAATCCTGAACTAACTCGAACTCAGACTTGTTCGAAGAGGAACTAGCAACTTTTTCGTAATGGAAGGTATAACACGATGTACATATTAGACCAAGCATAATGCACATTGTTGAGAACTTCCAATTTGACTTGAACTGAAACTTCAATAAGTTATATCTCGTTCTCAGTTGTGCAATAAAATCTTACATATAATTATTCCTCTTTCTGCCCACAAAAGTTTATTTCAATTTTAGGGTTGAAATTAGAAAGGCACACATCAGAAAATATCTTTTGTAGAAAATGTGTGCAACACTTCAAATATCCAATGCTAACTAGTGCCATTTTGCTTCATCATTATAATTCAGAGCTGAAATGTCACGGTGAGCGAATCGGCAAAAATCATTGACCACGAAGTTGACGATGTGTGAACTTCAGTAGTCTTCCAGCAAGTTTTTTTGACACTTTATTTATTGACACTATTTATTAGATGCTTTGGATACATACCGGTGACACCGGTTTTTAGTAGAGAAATGGTACAAGGTACAAAGATCACGTATCTCTCTGGAGGATTTCAGAATAAGCAATGATGCAGTATCAGTAACATATCTTGGCCCATTTCTGGAGTAGTGAGTTGTACAAAGAAAGGGTTTAACTGTGAACAACTTCGTCTTTATTGTACGTATTTGCTGTAATTTGCAAGGAGTCTTGCTTTGCATGCAGCAGCTCTCATTGTTGCTCTCTGGTGGAGATTTTACAGCTAAAAAGAATGCTTCGCCTTCTGTAGATTTAGTTTAAGTAAAATTAGGAGCACAGATTTTTTTAATACTTCAAATCTTATGGAGAACATTCTTATTTGACTACCTGACATATCCTTTCCACATTCAAAGTTATGTAAGTGCAAAGTTCAGCGTAGAATACTAATTATGGTTTTGTTTACTACGTGCACATAAACTTCTTGTCGATATATCGGCGAAGCGAATCCCTGTTGAAATGATACACGCAGAGTACACACGTGTGTGCAAAATCAAGATAGTTGCTCCTCTTCTTTGTGGTTTTTGTTCAAGAGGGTATTCATGTGAAGTCAAAAGTAGAAGCCCCTAGTTTTATCTCTTGTGATTCAGCATTTTACGTGATGATTACAATCACAGCCTCACAATTTCATCCTCACAAAAGATCCATCGAACTCAAGCTCCATTCCTCATTCCATTGCCAATCCAGGCCCCGCATGGATGCACAATTCAGCAGTGGCGTGGGTATACCTAGATTCAAGTTGATTGACACACGCTGTACATATCACAATTTTCCGACTGGACATACTCGAGGATCATGTCAGCTTTTTCAAACAAGTGTTTAATTGTTCTCTGCTTCGTGTCGATTTCAATTTTCGCCCTTGTGAAAAGTGACCCTGGTCCAAGTTTCAATGGCGGAATTGGCAGAGAACTTCAGAAAGAGTTGGTCCTCACTAAAAAGGAGAAGCACGCTTTGGACGAGGTCAGAAATCATACCGAAGAGATAAACAAAAATAATACTTTAAATTTTGATTAAAAAACTAACGTGTCCACTACAGCTGAAACGGTTCATTCCTAACAATCTGACCATGGATTATCTCTACAAGGATTTGTTTCAAATTCGATGGCTTCGAGGTAATATTTATATATAATTTACCTTCAATTCTGAGCACTGTTTTACTTTAAATTTTTCTTTGTGTCGCAAATCCCAGTGCTATAATGAAACTTTATAGAACTTAGAACTAGAATGAAAAAGTTATGCCGTGCCTAAAAAAAAACTGATTCTGGTTTGAGAAGGGTTACCTGATGAAACTTTTTTTACTATTTCAGTGGGAATTTTAGTACGGAAGACATATATTTTTCGTAATATACCCATTTTATTCATTTACGTTCAATTTTGTTTCTTTTATTTTATTTCACTCATCCAGCAAAAAAGTTGGATGTGGGGCGAACGCTGCGAGATATGAACGAGGTGAGAAAACTGGTTTCATATAGCCTCTTATTTTCTGTTTATTCCAACTTAAACAATAGCCACATCTCTGGAATAGTATACACAAAGTCAATGTTTTTTTGCGTAGTTTATGGCGCTTCGACGGCAAAGCAGAGTGGATAATTTTATGTCGGAGTATGACTGGTCTGACTTGTTCTCACGACCACCTTTTTGGATTGAAGGATTGGATAAAGAAGGGAGACCAAGTAATAAATATTTGGAAACTAATATGAAATCAATTATTTTTTGTAATAACTGGAGTATATTATCTAATATCCGTAAATTTGTTTTTTATCTATTTGTTTTCGCTCGTCTCGTACAATTATTGATGTCCCCATGATTGGCTGTTATTAAAGTCATGTTCCTTTCATTAAGCGATGGATTCGATATTCGAAGAATAGTTCTTCAAGGAAAACGGGATCGTCTCAATAAATACATTATCAACGTAGGTTTCGCTATACTCGAAGAGGTTGTTGCGCAAAACAAGAGACACGCGAATATCACGCAGATTGCCTTTCTCCTAAATATGGATGGCCTGAGCGCGGTCCAGCATGCGTGTCCATTGTGTAAGATGATGAACTCAAGTAAAATGAAATCATATAACCATTGTCAGGGAAAATATAGTGTTTAAAAAATTTATTTTACTTCCAGGTATCTCCGCGTACTTATTTTTATTGCAACTTTATGAGCTCTACCTTCCAGGATTTTGTCACGACATTATTATCATTAATGGTAAGTGGCATTCATGATGACTGTAATCAGATTACGGTCAGGAAAACGGGCTGACAATTGAGAAACTGCTTTTCTATTTGAAGCCTCATCCCCCGTAGCGCTGATATTGGAAGCTGTTCGTCCAGTTCTCTCCGATCATACAAATCGCGTGCTCAAAATTTTCGCACCGAACCGAAGACAGTGGAAGGCATTCCTCGATTCGAAAATTGATCCGAAGGAGCTACCTTGGGAGTTTGGGGGAACTATGAGAAGCGACAGAGAATAATGCTAGGGCAAAAGATTTTGGGATATTGATGGGATTTCACATTACTGGTATGTTAGCAATGCGCGTAATATTCATATGATTGATAAAATAAAATAACTTGTCAAGTCTTGCCTTCATTTTTCAACTCGATGATGATACTTTTGGAAGGCTAAAATATATTTTTATCTTCGAATTCTGTCATCTGGTCCTAATCAAACACGAATTGTCAGATGAAGTTTTACACTTTGAATAATTATTCAAAATGTCAATTGTCTCATGACATCCATTTTAAATAAGATTTTCGTAATTTCCATCCATGCTTTTGGTGTAGCTAATATAAAATTATCGAGTGATGCGTCTTACTCCACATAAATATGTAAGTGTACATCATTTGTGTAAAAGTTTTCTTCGACGTGGGTGCTAATCTCCTTTTGAATTCACTGCAGCACTGAAACTGAACGAGAAGTTATAAACACTGAAAAATTGTCTTCCCAGGTTCTTATGGATAAGGAGGTGTTTTTACTCATAGTTTTCCGGTCAAAATTGAATTCGGCGCAAATAATTACTTCTGGAGAGGAAAACCCCGTTGCTCATATTTCAGCTTTCGGTTGACACTTTTGACACGGTCTCTTGATGCATCTAAATTAGTTGGTGGTGGGCTTTCAAAGAGAAGTTTAGCACTTCATTGTAGTTGTACGGTTGTAGTTAATACAACATTTTTAATTTCCGGGAAGGCTTATGGTTACATGAACAAAATGCCAAGCATGTCAAAAAAGACAATTTCTTTTCAGCTTCAATTCCTTACAGGTAACAGGCAAAATATTTTACCATTGTGGCCGATTCTCATCTTTGTGTAGCCGTACATTCAAAGCAAATTGCAATTCTGTAAGTGAATATCTCCTCGTGGTTCGTAATCAGACCAAGTTGCCGTTGTCGATCGATTGGACACCATCATTTCCAGAAAATAATTATCAACTCGTGCTGGATAAAACTGTTGAGTATTCCACAAAGTATATTCAGGTGCGACACACTGCTTTAGAATAATATGCATCACAAACCAAACATATTGAAATTGAATTTGCACATTTTCTGAAATCAAATAAGCATGACAATGGTTAGCGATTTTTGGTGCATATTTGCCTGGATTGTCCTAATTATTAACTGCATTCCTTTTGGGCGGTGTACTTTGCCCAACGCAAGTTCGAATCCTTTGGAGCATTCTCTTGACGTCGACTTACACGAATACTTGCACATTTTTCGAAATTGCTTTGTTGCTCTAACTAATTTCCAAAGGAGTAACTTGGCTAATTTAGCAATTCCGATTGTTCTTATCCAGCCCCACCACCCACAAGTCTTGGATATCTTCATTGTTGCATCGCACTCGAAACCATGGACATGTGAAGTGAACATTGCTCTCTTTCCCCATTCTCCGTTTCGGCAGTCCAGCCCCTGGCACTACAGAGTGTTATGGAATGGAGAAGAGAGGATCATGATATCGGGCTTAGAAAACATGGCGCCATCATCTCAACCAAAGATTAGCCTTGTGGTAATCAACAAGGACTGGAGGAACACAAACTCTTCACAACTGGCAAATGGCTGGAGTCACGCATTCTACTACAAACCCGAACCCCTACGATTTTCATTTAACTTCCCGTCATTTAAGTTTCGAGTGACAAACGGGGTGAGGTTTGTGCTCGAAGTAGCATTAACTCAACTCAACTCCCCCATGACAGTAATTTCAACAAGAGCGCTTTACCTCAATCATCCGTTAGGCGACTCGATCGTTCAGGGACAGGCGATGATATCCCCTAAAACCTGGACGGACCACACTGATTTGCTCAAGTTGTCGCAGTTAGGATACCATCAAGGAGAGTGGCAAACTCATTGGTACATCAGAGTCTCTCCCCGTCCAAACCCAAGGCACGGAGATACGCTGGGCAGTGTTCAACGGCTTTTTAACTCATGCAAGGATTTATTTGTCCCTTCAATATGGGAATCAAAAATCAAAATATCAGGCGTGGCGGAGAGGCTCGCACAAGCATATCTCACGGTGTGGATTTCAATCATGAAAAATTTCACTTTTCCAACCGATTCGATGGCTATTCAATTATCAACAACAGCTCAACATCATGTTTGTACCCCAGCTGGAGTACAGAATTGGGACTCTGACTCTACCAATGAACCGCACCAGGCCAATCTGGAAGTAACAAATTTACCACGAAGAATAAAACCAGTTCACACGTTCAGATTGCCGGACAAGAGCAGCACTCTCGGCTTCGTGAGTTGCAACAATCCGAAACTGAGCTCGTTGGCATTCCAGGAACTGGTCAGGGTATATGATTTGTACACTTGGCTGATGATTGTAGCATTGATATTACTTCTTCCCATTTGTATAAATGCAGCATCAGCCAAACCAACATGTACCGACACGAGAATTCTGGCTATTGTCAGGCTTCTCTTGGAACAAGGTGACGCAATTCCTCGGCATCTCGCTAAACTGAACCACCTCCGCCCTTCAATCGCCGTCATTTTAATGGTGGCCATCGTTTTGAGCAATGCGTACAAAAATGAAAACGTCTACAATATGATTGCCCCACGGAGCCCTGTTCCATATGAGACATTTGAGCATTTGGGGAGGGATAAGTTCGATGTTGTCTCAAGAGTGTTTAATTTTGCACCTTTTGCTGGACGAGAGGAGGGTCATCCCATAATACCAATCGCCTCTGACTATGATCACATTACAATAGTGGAGAGCATCGGTTACATGCTCACTCCAGTATTCTCGACGAGTCTGGATATTGCTGGGATTTACGTCGATGTTTTTGACGAATTTTCGAAATCAGAGATGCAGCTGAATGAGAAGGTGAAAGGCATGATGAAAGCCGATCGGAGAATTATCCATCTTTTCAAAGAAGCACATGACAAAATATTTCCACAGTTTGAGAAATATTTAAATAACAAAACTTTGGGGTATTGGGAAATTCAAAGCCTGTATTTTGACTACACATATAAAATGGAGGAAGAATATTTGAAAAATCAAGACAGGCGACTATTCGAAACTTTGCAGCAATGTGACAAATTAGCGCTAATCCTTCCATCAGCAATGTGTCACGAAATGGCAGGGAGATTGAGGAGACTGGAGGTAGCAGGAAGTGTCAGCATTGGGAAGGACGAGCTGTATCGACAGTTCATTCTTTTCACGGTGAAAGGATATGTGACACCAACTATTCTTCAGAGGGTGAACGGGATTGGGAGTTCAGGTATTTTGGAGTGGTGCACTCAATTCATATATGACATTGAAGTCGACTCGAAGGGGAGTTCATCGTTCGCGACTGGAACGACGGAGACACCGACCATGAGCGGAAATGTTGTTGTCATTTTTGCCGTTTTCGCGTATGGACTTTTTGTCTCTTGCTTCGTTTTGGGAGTGGAGTTTCTCAATAAATATCGCGAGAAGGTAGTTAAATGTCGTTTTGGTTGGACCCGGACCCTACGGTTCCGTAAAAGATTGCGGTGTTGTTATATGCGTACTTGGCTACTCTATTGTTTTCAAGTGCCGAGAAAATATCATAAACGCAACGTGCATTAATTCCCATAATCTATCGAAATTGTCATGAACTGTAGTTAATAAATACAAACATTTGTAAAGCTAAGGTACAGAAAATATAATGTTAAGAAAATGAATTCTTCTCATGTTCCAATGGATAAGAAGGTATTGTCACTCATTGCTTCCGGTCAGCAGAACTGAATTCTGCGCAAATAATTGCTTTGCGAGGAAAACACCATATTATTATTGTTCAGTTATTTCCACCTTTCGGTTGACAGGTCTGCATATATAGTTGCTTGCTGCTTCTGGTTGCCAATCACAGGCCGTGATTAGCTTTCAGAGAGAAGTTTGCACTGCACTTTACTATTGCTTGTAGTGATACAACATTTTTAATTTCCGGTTTTACCTTCCACGGGAGGCTTATGGTTAAATGAACAAAAACAATTTCTTTCAAGCTCGAAATTCATTCCATGTACGCAACCAACCTAATATTTTTATTATGACCGATTCTCATCTTTGCTAAAAGCAATACGACCATGTCTAAAATGAAATTGGATATCTCATCGTGGTTCATAACACCAAACCAATTTTTCCTTCTCGATTGATGGAACACCGTCGTCATTTCCTGAAAATAATTATCAACTCGTGCTGAATAAAGCTGTCGAGTTTTTCACAAAGTATACAATCACGCTGGGATCTGTGTTAGAAACCACAGTATTGCAGTACACACCAAGCGAGATGAAAAGTACATTTTTCGAAGTAAAACCAGTATGAAAATGATTGGTCAATTTTGTCTGAAAGTTGTCTATATTGTCCTAACAATCCCAATCACTAACTTCATTCCGCTAGCAAGGTGCTCTGGTCCCACACTTTTGTCCAACACATTTGGACCTTCTCTTGAAGTCGATTTAAATGAATACTTGCACATTTTTCGAAATTGCTTTGTTGCTCTAACTAATTTCCAATGGAGTAACTTGGCCAATTTAGCTATTCCGATTGTTCTCGTTCAACCCCCACAACGAACCATTATAGACAGGGATCATATCAATCCAAAGTGGAAAGCTTGGGAAGGGAAATGTTCCAATTCTAAATTCACTCCAGACTATGAGCGAATGAGAAATACGTGCACGCTACTCGACATTTTCCTTTTTGCATCTCAATCAAAACCATGGACGTGTGAAGTGAACATTGCTCTCTTTCCCACTCTTCCGTTTGTACAAGGAAGCCCCTGGGACTACAGAGTGTTCGAAAATGATGGAAACACCTGGATCTCGATATCGGGATTAGAAAACATGGCGCCATCATCTCAACCAAAGATTAGCATTGTGGTAATCAACAATAAGGACTGGAACACAAACCCTTCACAACTGGCAAATGGCTGGAGTGGCGCATTCTATTACGTGGTCGAGCCTCGTTTTGTGTCAGTAGCTATCCCCATATACGAATATCGAGTGACAAACGGAATACGATTTTTGTTCGAAATATCAACAACTGAACATGTCTCCTCCCCCTCCCCCATCACCGTAACTTCAATAAAAGCGTTCTACCTCAGTCATCCGCTCGTTCAGGGGAAGGAGATATCGAGTAAAACTTGGATGGATCAGCGTAACTCACTAGAGTTGTCTCAGTTAGGATACCCTCCAGGGGAATGGGAAACGTCCTGGCTCATAAGATTCTCCCCACGTCCTGATCCAAGATTTGGGACTACAATGGACCAGCTTACACGTCAGTTTGATTCATGCAAGGATTTACTCACCCCTGGAATATGGGTCTCAAATGGCAGAAGAACGTCTGATGTGTACGAGAAGCTTGCGCAAGCTTATCTGACGGTGTGGATCTCTACCATGAAAAACTTCACCTTTTCAACTAACATGTTCGATACTCCATTCTCACCCGGAGGTCCCAGAAGATCTCTACCTCCCCATCATGTTTGCACCTCAGCTGGAGTACAAAAGAGGGACTCTCCCTTTGGACCACACCAGACCAATCTGGACATATCAAATATACCTCGACGGATGAAACCAGTTCACACGTTCAGACTGCCGGACAAGAGCAACACTCTCGGCTTCGTGAGTTGCAACAATCCGAAACTGAGCTCGCTGGCATTCCAGGAACTGGTCAGGGTATATGATTTGTACACTTGGCTCATGATAGTTGGATTGATGCTACTACTCCTTCCCATTTTGATGAACGCAGTAGCATCAGCCAAAGGAAACCTCGACACGAAATGTCTGGCAATTGTGAGGCTTCTCTTGGAACAAGGTGACGCAGTTCCGCCTCAACTCGAGAAAATGAACCACCTCCGCCCTTCCATTGCCCTAATCTTACTCGTGGCAATTGTGTTGAGTAATGCATACAAAAATGAAAACGTCTACAATATGATTGCCCCACTGAGCCCTGTTCCATATGAGACATTTGCGCATTTGGAGACGGACAAGTTCGATGTAGTCGCAAGGGCGTTTTCATTTGCACCTATGCCTCAACAAGAGGAGGGACGTCCCATAATACCAAGCGCCTCTGATTATGATCACATTTCAATAGACGAGATACACGGCTACTTGCGTACTCCGGCATTCATGTCGAGTCTGGATATTACTGGGATTTACGATGATGTGTTTGACGAATTTTCGAAATCAGAGGTGCAGCTGAATGAGAAGGTAAAAGGCATGATGAAACCCGATCGGAGAATTATCACCCTTTTCAAAGAAACACATGACAAAATACTTCCAGAGTTTGAGAAGTATTTGCATCCAAATAATTCTTTGGGGTATTGGGAAATTGAAGAGGTGCGATATTTCTACACAGCCAAGATGAACCAAGAATATTTGAAAAACCAAGACAGACGACTATTCGAAACTTTGCAGCAATGTGACAAATTAGCGCTAATCCTTCCATCAGCAATGTGTCACGAAATGGCAGGGAGATTGAGGAGACTGGAGGTAGCAGGAAGTGTCAGCATTGGGAAGGACGAGCTGTATCGACAGTTCATTCTTTTCACGGTGAAAGGATATGTGACACCAACTATTCTTCAGAGGGTGAACGGGATTGGGAGTTCAGGTATTCTGGAGTGGTTCACTCAATTCATATATGACATCGAAGTCGGCTCTAAGGGGACTACATGGGCGGCTGGAACGACGGAGACACCAACCATGAGCGGAAATGTTATTGTTATTTTCGCCGTTTTCGCGTATGGACTTTGTGTCTCTTGCTTCGTTTTGGGAGTCGAGTTTCTCAGTAAATATCGCGAGAAGGTAGTTAAATGTGTGTTTGGTTGGACACTGTTCAGCCGAGTCATGTTCCGAAGCCTGTTTTGCAGGTGTTGTGGTTTGCATACTTGGCTACTGCGTGTTTTTCGAATGCCAACAAAAATTCATAAACAGAACGCACATTAAATTTCACATTATTCAATTGAAAATATTATGAACTTTAATCAAAATATATTGTAAATGTAAAGTACAGAAAATAAAATAACACATTATTACACATGGTTCAAACGTTCTTTCCATTTCGCTTTTCACAAGTTTTTCATTTTCATGTTTTATATATTTAGGAGCAACAAGTTGACAGTGTTGCTCAGGCAAAACTCCTCTAAAACCAGTGGCGTCAGTTGGTCAAAGAAATTGTTTCCGAAAAACTGGATTTTGACGACTCTCCACGACCACATATGTTTCAAAATATACCGTCTTCGTCGCATCTTCGTCTTGGTTATGTAAATTGCAGGTGAACTGCCCCTTCCGTAAAATGTTCGACATTCCTTCAATACTGCCACACATGTGGAGTAGACTTTCGCTGCCATTCCGAACTGGAACAAAAGTATGTAGACGCAGTCTGACACTACCATTAGAAAAAACAACGCTGGCACACTTGCGATTGCGTAGTTGCTCCCAATAAGTAGATAGAGGAAACCACTGTTGGCAATTATTGTAATGACAAGATTGACGGTTATCAGTCCAACAGATTGAATATCATTGTAGAGTGTGGTGACTAGCTGGATTCTTCTGTAAATTGTGCCAATCGATAGATCCATTTCCAGCAAGTTCTCCTTCGCCTTCCTTTCAAACATTTCGAGAGATTCTTTGACGACGGCAAAGCTGTAAATGAAATAGCCACAAAGTCCAAACGTTCCTACATGTATGAAGCTTTCGTAAAACATCCAGATCAGTAAGGCCTGAAGAAATTTCAATATCACCGAGGCAACAGGCGGAAGCTTTTCCATGATATTTGCTTCACTAAATAAACGTTCAAGTAGAGGTCCGAGTGGATTAAAGGCTGGGTTTGTGTGAAGGGAAAGTGACGCTGCGACGAGAAACAAGGGACCTGACGACATACTTAGGCGCATATACTTGCACCCTAGCCCGTACGATTTAGCAGAGGTTTTCACATATTTCGACATATCTGAAACAAGAACACGTTAGAACTTTAGAACAACATATTTTACTACTTGCAACATCATATATTAAAAACTGCACTTACCTGAAGATATTTTTAACTCTAGCAGCTTGTCGAAGTGTCCAGCTGTATTTAAGAAATGGGCGAATTCTGGAGCAACTATATCGCTAAAGTAAATTGCGAATGTAAAGGAAAAAATAAGTAACCCCAAAGATACACAGAGAACTTGTTCGGGAAAATTGTTGGCGAAAAATATGGAATTTGCTAACATAAGAAAACCTCCCAACGCCGAGAAAATTCCATGGAGCAGAGCTCGGCTAGATTTGGAAGGATAAAACAACTCGTTGTCCCAACAATAAGGTTTGTACGTGATATTCGAGCGAAACTGGGAAAATTTATTTGTAATCGGCTCGTTCTGCTTAAATATGGCTGATATTTTTAAAATTTCTGGAAGAATTGCTTCGTTCACAGTGGTTTTCTCGGCTTTATTTAAATTTTTATAAAATATGATAGGATTCATGAGAGTTTTATCTACCTTCGGAATGAAATAGCCGGAACATTTTTTGAAACCAAGCTGAACGATAGTTTTCATTTTTATAATAGTTTGTTTTGTTGACTTGATTTTGGCAGTTGTAGACGATGATTGCTGGAGTCGATTGTGAAGTGACAGGCCAGAATTGACTTACGTTTTTCCTTGCTGTCGTAAATTCATTCGATATGCATCTGTTTAAAACATTTTCCTTGCCATCCGCTGGGAAATTTGATCCAATTATTTATTTAGAGTGCTTCATTTAGTCAGTTATGGGTGAAGCGTAGAATTGAAATGGCTCAAGAACCTGCCTTTGCCCAGTAACAGTGACGAAAAGTAACACGTCATACACGGGAGTTCTTCAGAAATTTAAATGAGGTTGTCGTACACCTCAGTGGGCATGCCTTTGATAAGCAAACATGTCTCGACTTTTCTGTTCCTAACGTGCACTTTTCCCGTCAAAGTCACCACTTCAGACAGAAGTGCTGCGTAGAGACCTTATAAAAATGTGATTCGACTATCATTCGACAGAGGATTGTGATTGGAAGACAGTCAATCAAATAAAAAATTGATATTTCGGAAGAATGTCGATGCAATCATGAGATTGGCGAATTTCTGCTATATATTATCTTGCATCGTGAATTGAAATAGAGAGACACGAATTGAGCCAGAATTTGCGCATGATTTTTTATCAAATTATTCCACAGCGAGGATTTTCGAGGCTTGATGCGGCATATATTATATTTTGTTTTTGTAGTTTGTCATATTCCTAAGTTATTTCGTTTGTTTTGACAAGGACTTTTTTTGCGGAATTTCGGCCAACAATCATACTCCTGATGAAAATTGGTATTCTACAACCGACGTTGTTATTTTTTTGGACCAAAACGAATTGCAAAATATGAGCATATTTTCGTTTCGGTAAACAACGTGAATAGTCATAACTCCAACCGATAGCCCGCTACCATCGGGATAATAATTAATGATTTGACATAAATCCATTGAAAATGATAAACAAATTCAATTGAATTATGGATTCGTCAATGACTCACAAATGCAAAGCGAATTGAGCAATATCGCCACGCGTTTCTACAAACCACTTGCACTTCCGAAAGAATGGTTCTGTTGGTAAGTACTTGAATAAACTGATCGGTCTGGTATCCCCTTTTTGTACGAAAAATCTCATGAAAATTTAAAGAATTAAAATCAATAACCATAAAAGTTTCACACTTTCCAGAACTGGTCTGGTTAACCAGATATTGTCTCTGGAAGCTCAGCATTCACGTGTTGCTTTATCATTGATTGCTGTTGTATTTTCCAGTGAGGCTCACCATTCACCCGGAATGATTTTTATACTCTGTATACAATCTTGCCGAATCAATTATCGGAAATAAAATGGTGGAAAGCGTGCTCAGCTACTTTGTTTAGTTATTCTTTAAGAGAGAGTCACTATAATTCATATCGAGCAATCGAGCAAATACACGATATACATTTCCTGAAAAATGGATAATATTTTATGACTACGAGTCGAAGTTTCTTCTAAATTGTGGTGATGTACTTCAACGAGTGAAGTGGACATGCATATATAATTCCCTGATGCAATGAATGAATGAAGCGTGCTCGAAATCCCCTCACATCTTTCGAGAATTAGGGAGTTGTAAAAAGTTTTAATACCGTGTTTGCTGCTTTCAGGATTTATATATGATTAACGTTATCTTACAATTTACTTATGTAAAAGTGCAAGATTACTTACATACATCCATTAATTACGGTGTGGTAGTCGTTTGCGCAGTCGGAAATACTTTCGCGGTCCCTGGACTCGTGGTGGTGATTACCCGTGAACTTGAAAGGTTTTTCACCTTTGGTTTACAAAATGCTTCCTCCAACTTATATAAAGAAATAATACCACATAATCATGCAGAAAAATCGAAATTCGGTGTAGGGGTTTCGGCATGATTGAAGACAGTATATGCACGACTTATAATATTCAGAATTTGGTTATGATACAACTTTAACCTTGCTTTTGATAAGCTTATATATAGCACAGATATGTAGTCGCTATAACTGTTGATTAAAAGCCAAGATAAAGAAAAATTATTACCTTGAGTGACAACGTTGTTTTCCATGTTTTATTATTTCATAACACCTCAAAAGTTTGAATTCTTCCTGAAACTGAAATTGTTCGTGTCTGTCTAAATAATTTCTTGATTTGTCTGGTCTGCGTTGTCTCTGATTTCCACTTCCATACACTTCACGCAACTGTCTCATTGTATTGTTCCAACCAGAAAACTTTATTCAATACTTCCACGTTGAAAATATATACTTAATTCGTGTTGGAGTTGGAAATATGTTCTTACTTCGTTCGGTATTTCAAATTCAACAAATATTTCATTCAGGTTGAATATAGTCCCAATAAACATTGCAAAGCGATTCCGATGCGTTCCTGGTGCGATATTGCTATTTCCAAGCGATCCTCAATTGTAC
>JAQFZW010000719.1:0-44871 GCA_034687055.1 Heteromurus nitidus | reverse complement strand
ACTGAGGACATGAAGTCAACAAAGAATGAGGGCATGGAGTCAACGACTGAGGATATGAAGTCAACAACGACTGAGGACATGAAATCAACAACAAACGAGGACATGAATTCAACAACGACCGAGGACGTGGAGTCAACAACGACAGAAGATATTTCGCCAGTTCCGGCAACAGAAAATTCCGATCTCGCCAGTGCATTAACTACGAATGCCCTTTTCTCAACTTCCCCCACAACGGAAAACCCTACAACAACTGAGGAATTTGGGATTTTAAGTCCTTCAACGGATGGAATCTTACATTCAACAACACCTTCAAGCATGGAGGAGGTTCCTTCAACTACTTTTGAGTCTATATCGAATCTCGTTGCAATGGCTTTAACGGCAGAGTCCCAAATAACCACTGATAATCCAGAAGCAACCGCCACTCCTACAGACAGCATTTCCATGTCCATCCCAACTACAGAACCCTCCACATCTACAACAACGGAGGAATCTGAATTAACTAGTACTTTCTTTGCCCGTTCTCTCGCAATACCTCCAACAGAATCCTCAGAGGAGGCGGACATCTCAAGTCCTTCCACTTACCTTGCATCATCAACCCCAGAAACAGGAACCGGTGACCCCGAAGTGACTTCTTCACCTTCGTCAACGCCTGATTCTCCAATTATAGCTGAACTGTCCGAGGGTCTTCATATTTCACCAGAACTTATTTTGACAATGTCCTCGACCACTGAGACTCCAGTCACAATAGAAGATGTTGGTGTCACAGGTACTTCCATGACAGAAAAGTCTACTTCAACCGAAGAGCCAACTACTACGGAAGAAAATGATACTGTTGGCATGCTAGCTGATCTCCCTTCTCCGACATCGCCAACTACAGAAATTCCAATAGACGATGACGAGGGAACCACAAGTATTTCCTCATCAACGACAGCAGAATCCCCAATCACAACGGAAGAATCTGAGATCACAAGTACCTCGACGGATAGCACATCTACACCTTCCTCGTCAGAACCTGATGAAATGGTGGAAATTCAACCTTCGTCGGAACCCACAACAAACGGGTACTCTGGGGTTACAGACACTTCCACAGATGCTCCTTCGTCAACACCTCCACCAATAGAGTTTGTTTCAAGCACTGAAAATTCTGAACTTCCAAGTACATCAACAGACAGCATTTCCTCAACAATGCCAGCAACAGAATCTCCTACAACCGAAAACGTGGAAGGAACTAGCACTTCCACAGAAATGTCGTCGACAACAAGCGATCCAGAAATTACGTCAATCTCAAGTGACCCCTTAGCCTTTGATGTCACATTTACTACTGAGATTCCTTCCACCTCGACCGTGGCCGACAAAGGCACAACTTCAACAACTGAAATGTCGTCAACATCTACAGAGTCCGTGGCATTGGACATTTCGGAGCCATCAGACGACACATCAAGCAGTACTCCAGAGTCATCAACCATCTCCTCCCCAGACGAAGATATTCCAGATAATGAAGATACTCCAGATGAAGAGGATACTCCAACGGCAGACTCTTCTTCTACAACTACAAACCTACCTAAAGACAGCACTTCCGGCAACACCTTGGCAGAATCTGGAACTTCCGAGTCAGGCCCACTCTCACCAACTTCGGAACCAAGTCTTCCATCCCTGCCAACTTCAGAGCAAGTGAGCAGCGATGGTAGCCAGGAACCGTCGGTTGCAGAGCCAGAATCGGAGGATGACATGTCAGCTTCCGCAAAATTAGGGCACCCGGAAGTCACATCATTGGTCATTCTTGCCTTAAGTAGCATTTACTTCCACAGAATATTTATTTATCATGAATAATATAGATATAGGCATCTAAAATCAATAATCATACGACTAAGGTTTCAATTTTGACCTCATCATATACGTATTTTGTCACTTTTCGTGACATTTCAACCAACTTCTCATTGATTTAATATTAGCATTGTTTTATGTAAGAAATAGTGAGATTTTTTCTGTACCAGCATCGTCGTATGAATGTATGAGTATGGGTTTAAATGTATTAATCATTCATGTTAAATTGAATGTATGCTTGTGCCGTATATACCATAAGTCATAATATTGTGATACATTTAATGTGATTTTTAACGAGATTTCACCAGGTGGATTGTGGACGTTCGCCAGTTTCCCAATGCCTCCATCAAGCCCCAATAGGCCATATTAGTCGTACCATGCCGAACAATCATATTTCATGTAAAGTGTAAAAGCTCGTAGAATCTTGTCTTTCGGTAGTTTCATGATCGCACCAAGTTATTTCGAGAGCATACCTTTACTTCTACGTTTAATGAATACACTTTATTTAACGTTAGTAATAGTTCCTGTATTCGTTTTTCTTCGCATTAAATTACATACGTATAAAATGAATAGATTGATGAAAAATGTGTAAAACCATGTAGGTAAGTCTGTATTAAACATCTATGACGAAGATGAGAATCCTTGCGAGTTCTGCAAATCACTAAACATTAAACATGTTGAAACCATGAAAGTATTCTTCTCCACATCCTGTTTGCACAAACCATTTTGACTTTGCTGGATTTCTTTACAAATAATTATATGTTCATATGCCTATGAATGGCTTTATTATTGCAGCTAGAAGATAAGAAAAGATAGCTTCAACTGAGGATACACATGTCACCATGTATTTCACTTAAACCTCATGCATGCTCATTGCTTTCTTATCAGTTTCTTCTTTTGTTCTGCTAATCTCAAAATATCTGAATTGACTGAATTTGAGATTTTTGATGATGTTTTTTGATGAGTCGTAGTCCCGTATGTCTTGGCTTTGAGGACTGCTGCGTACCTTAATTTCCAACTTCCTTAGAGCATTCATTGCATATCACATTTATTTTCCAAATCTTACAACTCTCCATATTACATCCAACTTCACAATCATGACTGGTTCATCAGCATCTGAAACACACTGTACACTTTTCTACAAGTGAACTCAATTTGCTCTTTGAAGGTTCTTTGGTCAAATACTAGCTGCATTTTTACGATTTAACTCGGTAAAAACTTCTAAAATCTAGATCAAGCGTGTTCTACTTAATATACTTCATACACATTTGTATTATAAATACGTATGATATTCTTACTAGTCACATAAAAGTCCTAGAGAACATTTTGTTCTGAATTATTAAGTTTGCATATGGGGGTCCTCGTACTGACACCCTCAAATCCTTCAGTCATGCATCAGTCTTCCAAATCACAAATACCATCTTCTTTGGAAGAAATAGCAGCGAGTGCCTGCTTGTCAAGACCACTGCCACCAATCCCAGAAGATGAGGAATTTGATCGTGTTGCTCCGGATGAAGACCCATTCATGACCTTCTCCAGTGAAAAAACTAAAAGCTCAATAAATCTTCCGCGGAGAGTGAATGCGAATTCGTGCACCGTTATCACCTCCAAACGACCTCAAACAAAAAGAGTAGCTGAGGCGGCAACTCAAGTGGATGAACAACTGGTTCGAGAATCCTCTCCAGAACCAAGACGTATCATGAAGCAGAAAGTTCTCGTGACCCCTCCAAGGAATTTTCATCCAAATACAAGACGCAGCAATATTAATTATGAATCATTGTGTGAAACAAGTCTTAACGGCTCCCCAACAGAAACTTGTATACCTTCGCCGAAGGGTGCACATGTGAATGCGAGGTGGGGCCAAAGTTCCATGAACTGGACGATGTGGTCAGTTTGGGAACCAAACCTAATGAGCCATCCATTTTTCAACAAGCTGAAGGATGTGTCTGACGAAGTGAATTGTAGCAAACAAGAGCTTCAAGTGTTAATCAATGACGTGCTCAGTACTTTCTGCGACGGGGAATTTTCAGAATTCGCCGATGAAGATTTTGTCGTTGTAAGTCCGTATTTAACACTCTTCTTTGCCTAATATAATGGAGTGATTTAGCAGGAAGCGAAAATAATTTCAATTTTTTACATAGCTTCTTGTGACACAAAAATGTCCAGAGCAAGCTTATTTCCCGTGTTCCGAGCGTATAGAGATTGAAGTGAAGGAAGTGAAATTTACCCCCTACCTTTCGGAATCAGTAGCAACCATTACGGTATCACCTGCTTACATTCTTGCTTGTGGTAGCCTGGCAGATATTCTCCGTGCCATTGTTGTCCCGTCGGATGTGCTCCTCCTTTCAGGAGGCTACAGAGTTAACGTAACGGACAACAAGCATGGAGTTCCCATCTACGCTTTAAATTTCGAGAAAGAAGCCCTTACACAACTTGTTCGTGTTCCATTACGGGTAAGTCACATTCCCAAAGCTAAACCCGTCTGCGTATTTTCATGTTCGAGCATTAATTAATTATTATGGATGCTCCAATTTCAGAAGGACGATATATTCCTCATGGAAAAGATTGAGCCGTGGGGACGAGGTGCTTCCTTTCGCTTCTCCTACGTTGCCAAACGGAACCTTACTCGGAGGAATGTGGTCCAGCACAGGGACTTCATATACAATGAGTTTTGCAGGAATGTGTAAGTCTGTCATAAACTCAAAGTCAATCATTTACAGCTCGTTAATTGTAGATACCTACAGTATATTTGCATGACTTACAACTAACAATTCCAGCAAGTAACGTTGTATTTTCTAGAACTGACACTCTGGCATTTGAGAGGAATAGATGGGATTTTCCTATGCCAATTGTCCACAACGCTGAGCCACGTGATATTTATGATCTTCTCGTTCTCCCTAATTTTAGGATGATGTCTTCCGGCAAAAACCATTCTTTTGATGAGTCAAGCTCACCGAACACGTCAATGTCAGCGTCAACGGTTCCTTGCTATTCAGATGATGATCAGAATTATGACACAGCTAAAGAATCGTTTTTAGAGCATCAGCACGATGAAATGGAAAGTCGACCTCTAGCGAAAAGGGTTTCCTTCGAAAGTTCTCCGGAGGGGAAGGACATGCCCGTATTTCTTAGTGGGCACCGTAGACTACTCAAGAATCGAGTATCGGACGACCTTGACTTCGACGATGACAGTTTCAGTTCTTCTCAACACTCGCAATATTCGCAGCAAGGATCCCAGCCAACGACCCGCAATTACTTCGACAGATCTCATAATCAATCTTCATCCCAACGTCAACACAGAGCTGACACCACTCCGAAATTCGATCCTCCAGACCAGCCGTCATCTTTTTGTTTGAAACGGTTTCATGGAAAATGCTACTGCATTTGCAATCTCATGTTTTGGATTATTCTCTTATTGTTAATTTTCTTCGTGATTGCGACCATTTGTGTAGTGTGGGTAAGCTTCAAATCAGATACATGTCAGGTAAAACCCACAGGGGTTTCCACTTCCACATATCCTGTTACCGACTCATATATCCCATTTGCAAACGCTGGTGAGGAAAATAGTATGACAGTTATCGGTCGCAGTAACAATGAATCGATTTTGTCGGATACGCCTTGGTTTAAGGATAAATGGAATGTGGTCAAAGATTGGGTGGCTTCATGTATCAAGTGGATCGATGAAAATTGTGGATTAGAGTGTATCCTTGCGAAAATGGGAATTTACATAGACTTTTAGTAGTTTATTAACGTTGCGGAGAATTGATAAATTTCATCAGGTTTATTATGGACCTTAAAAATATATTTGTATATGACTATCTTACACCGGTACTTTATTAGTCGTTATATGTTAGCTTAGTTTCCTTACATTTTAGAGTACACAAATGTTTCTATAAATTTTCAATATGGTGAAATTTGCAAACTTGTAAGGATTTCTACTTACAATAAAATTAGTTAGCTTACATGTCATACATTTTGTATACTTGAGTAAGTTCGTTACGAATAAAAATGATGTATCTATAATCTAGTGAAACACATAAATACACACTCAAAACAAAAGCAATTGATGCGTTATCGGTATAATGTACATTGGATTTAGCATTCCATTGGCGTTTTGACACCATCGAAGCACTCGTAGTGGTATGATTATGGTTATATATGGTGCAGTCAAAAAGTGACTTCTTTCTTATCTTCACCTCCAATTCGTATCACTTCTAAAAACAATATACCACGAGTGCAGGTGGACTTACATGGAAACTATGCGGCCGGTGGGCATTCCCACTGTTTCCACCTACATATTTTCGCCATCCATCAGTATATTCACCAGTACTAATGTCATAAAAAATTCTTCATTTTAAACCTTGAACGACACACACAAGTTGCCGTTATTCTATGGTCTGTAGTGAATCGTCTCTGCGTTGGAATTGTATGGTTCGCAAAGATGGAAAACGGGTTCGAGAAACTGGTCGACCCAATAGCGGTCAATACCTTCATATACCATATTCCTGACCCGTTGATATTCGGAAGTATGGTGGCATCAGCAGCGGCATGTATTCCATTGTTTGGAATCGCACTCTATAAATGGGTTCAGGACCTTGGGCGCTATGGACTCTTGTTCCCCTTCTTTTGGTTCGCAAGTTGGTTCGTCATCCTCTTCTCCAGGGCCGCTTCCGTATACTACAACAGCCAGTATTTCAATGGGCTCTTTGGATTCTTTAACTTGTTCGGACTCGTTACAGTCATGGCCATTGTCCTTTATCTGGGACTCTTTCTCTTCATTTGCTGTGCCGAGCTTTTTCAAGAGCACCTGAAACGATTCCTTCGTGACTGGTTGTTGATCTTTATTGCTGGGTCCTGTCTCCGTGCGCTCTGGATAGTCATGGTTGAGTTCTTATAACTTCTTAATTTTAAATAGTTCTTAAATAGTTCTTAAAATAGTTTAATTGAAATTAGGTTGACCAAGAAAATCCGTTCTTACCTTGGAGCGAACAATCATCATCTACTAACTGGTTCTTTTGGTAAACAATTATAACGAAAAATACCTATATGCAAATAAATATATATACACCAACTCAGTTCAACCTATTCCTATCTAAAATGCTGGGCTTAACAAATATCCCAATCCCAACAGGTCAAACGATGGGCATTCAACATAAAAATGGAGAGGAAGCAATAATTAAAATGGCCATCGAAGGGTTTAAAACATCCTTGGAATGTAGCCTGGCATATGAAATTTAGCAAAATCTCACTTCTGGTTTTATTGCAAGCTTCAAGTTTCAGTGAGGAGCAATAAGTTCATGTATCGTTTTCTTATGGTATTGAAATTGAAGCAATAAAATGGCTTGGCAAAATTTAGAAATAATGATACCTGGATTACGTTGCATTTTTAGACGCCAAATTCATTGAACATCTTTAGCCGTCATTCATTACACCTTACCCTTTTCCTCGGATCTCTCCAAGTATAAAAACATTCCCTTATGTATATGCATACTATATCTATATATAAAATATAACGCTTCGGTTATTTCGAAAAGAGGATCTTATTTTAATGCATCCATTGTTCATAGCGCTCCTGTAAACGAAATACCCCCATTTTCTCACCACTTTCGAATCTAATTTCATTGTCAATGAATTTTGTGCAAAAAGGAGATATTTTTTACGAGTATAATATAAACCGTTTCCTCAAAAGACATTTTACAGCATGATTTTGTTTTAAAACAGGGTTTAGGTATGTTTATCTGAAGGGAAGGTATTGAACTGAACTACTTTCATTTTTAGTTCGTTGAATCACATGAATATGGACGATTTTACATGCTTGTTAAATGCATTCAATGCAATGCACGAAAATCGTGCAAACATTTATCACTTTTGTTGTCAGCCTTGCACTTCAAATGCCTCGTTGCTCTTCTGACCCTGTTCCTTGCCTTTGATTTCACATTTGGCGTAAGTGCACCATGAAGGAATCGCATCTTCGCATCATTGTAAAATTTGGCATTACGAGGAACATACAGCATTTATAGCTGTTAGCGAAATATTTAGTGGAGTTTCGTTTTGAGATGAATACTTCGCCACTTGAGCAAATGGATCTCCTGTCATTTTGTCTCGATTAAGTTCGTCTTTACAACATTCCACTAAACATTGAAACATGCGTATATATAATTCATACATGCGATTTACGATGTATACATGCGCATGACTGTAGATCGAAAAATCTACTGAAATCCGAAAAGTCAAAAACCCCTTCATCTTCAGGAAAGACAAAAAGTCAAAATGTTCGCCTGCCAACTTGGCAAATTGTGGAAAACCTGTTTCACAGAGACGAAACAAAGCGTTCTCCGATCATTTTCTATTGCAATCCATGTACATATATTCAGCCTTCGGATTTTTCAAATGATCTACTCTCCAGCTGCACATACCTGCTTCAAGTGAGTGGCTCCCATTTATATTACATTATTCTTCAACGTTTAGTATGGCGAATCTTCAATACCCATACAAACGTGGTTGCTGTCATACAAGCATCCATCTACATCTTATGACTCCATTCTCCATTGTTAAAACGTATAGACATAAGCGTGTAAAACCACTAAATAGGTAATCCACGCATGCCGATCAAGTACGAAATTCACGAAAACGACATTTTCAAGATTAACTTCTTGGCTTTTCATGTTTCCTTTCTGATATGCTTTTAGGGGACAATTTTTCTGACAAAAATTGAAGATATCGTACCAATGTTGAAATTCCTGCTGCTGCATTGGATTCATGCGGATTTTATATGATGGTTTCGCCTAAGACGTGTATACACCAAAACAAACCTAGGCATAATTGAAATTTATATGCTTTCATCTCAGAAGAAAAGCACATGAAGAGACGGTACCTTTTACAAAGCAAGCTAGATATGCGTATTCAAATCACAGGTTTACTAACGACACGGGTAAAGATTTCGACAAGTCTGCATATGTATTTTCATGTAAACTCCCCACATATTGCAATAATCGTCTGAACAGGGAACCTGAACCTGAGCAGTGCGTACGTGCAGTCGCTGTTGTGCTCTAAACCTTGTTTTTTACACTTAGATCGCAGGTAAGTAAAAAAGGAGGATTAAACATACCTCAAAAATGGTTTACAGACAACGACCGAGAATACAGGTAGTATTACAGGTATAGTGAGTATGGCTGCATTACAATGATGTTGTATGATGAAGGTATCAACCTAGAATCTCTACCCAACAACTGTTTTTTCATGAGGGAATCTGTGTAAAACGTCATCTTCAGCTAAAAGCAGCAGTATCCAACAACCAGCGGAAAGTTGCAGGTTGAAGAAATTGTTGGAGTCTGACCGGAGAAGTACGGCTTCATGTAACTTCATATTTGCTCATTTTTATACATACATCTAACCTATATGTCAAATAAAGCTCTCTTTAAAAATTCGTCAATTTGTAACTGAGTTTTGTGTGAGTGTCATCTATATAGCTTTTAATATTTTTTAAACATATATAAACTCCAGTGTATGGTGCTTCAAATATGATGTGAACTTTGATATCTGAGATTCAAATCGCAACACTGGAGGATACCATATTAATAAAGTAAGTATTACGGAAATATCCATGTCTGCACCTACTAAAACTCATCTCCTGATAAATTAATGTGTAACGTTCTAACGATCTCACACGCCACAAATTGTTCGTGACCTTTTGAATGGCTATGAGTGACACTTGCAAATTGGTTTGGTCCTAAAAATTCTCCCCTCATTAGAGTCGCAATTATAATCTACGGCGATATAGCCAAAACGAAGTCTCTCGTCTCTCTGCAATGCAAGTGCAAGAATGCATTAAAAGCTGCAAAATACGTGAGACCAACCACTTGCATCAACCCAAGCACATCATAAAAGAAAAGCAAATTTTGAGAAGCAACTTAGCTGTAACACCCAAAAAGAGTGACATGCTCTGAATTTTTCACGAATGACAAACGTGAAAAACTCAGACTTCGTATGCTTTCTGCTTTGGCTATTAAGAGCCAAAAACCATTTGTTTTTTCTGCCACATAAGTTTTCACATATTTCATTTCACGTTCCTGAGGATGAGCGAGCATATTAATTGAGTAAATAGAAAGTTGGAAATAAGCACATGCTTAATTGAAAATCTAAGCTACACGTATGAAGCATTTGCCACATTTCCTCAAATATAAGTCCATGTCATGATCTTTGACGTAGACAAACGGAGACAAACAATGTGTAACATTAAAAATAGGATTAAATTCTACTACCTGAAAAATGGATTTCGAAGTTCAAAGGGTGAAATTACATCAATGCTTACAGAAGATGCATATGCATTTTATAACACGGGCAATTCATTTTTTTATATTTTCATCCTCTTCCTACTCCCCTTAAATAAAAATATATCAAGCTAACCCATAATCAGATAACTTAAAACATGGGCTCATTTTGCTGGCTGGTTGTAGGTGTTGTCGATGTACTGCACTATGATATGGATCATCATATTTTTCGTACTGCACTCTGATTTGTGGCTATAACTCACATTTGTATTTCAACCCGTATGTTCTCATCATGTCAGTCTATTTGTTGGGCACTGTTTCATTTCATATCTGCATTTGTGTGGCAGGTGGTTTCAGTGCACCACCACCCCAACGCAGGTACTCAAATGCACTTCATAAAATTACGGTATAACGTATTACTTTCCACACGAGAAGGCTTTACCAGTTTTCAGAAATTATTTTCTCATAGCGGAGCAGGAAAAAATGTAGAACGAACAACAAAGTTTTTATGTAATATGCTGTATCATAGTATCTGCTGTACTATGCATTGTGAGAATTTATTCAACTCAAAATTCTTTCCTGGTCTGCTATAGCCAAGCTAATATTATATAAATGTAATTACGCCTAGTAATTTCACTAGCAGCCAGTAAGCCAGTAAGAGTATAAAATAACGTAATAAACATTTATCGCTTCATTCATGTAAGAAACCGAACTACTCGTCATCAGACCATAAACTGATCCCGTTCAATTTGAGTTGAAGGTGGATGCTCGTGTGCTTACACAGAATTGTGCACAGTTCATTATATAAACTTTTGTGCAGTCAAAAGATGTTCAAATCTGAGATTAGAAAAGAATTAAGAACGGATTCATGTATTCGAGGAAATTTTTCAAGATGAAAGCATCAGCAATTGGCATATGCTTCACTAGAAAGACAAACGTCGCTGCTAGTGAAAATCTTTGAGTTGCATTCCGAAAAATTTAACTGCAGCTAATGCAATATTCGTGTGAGTGAGTGATTTTCCTCTTGGTTAAGTGTGAAATTAGGTGGGGTCATGTAAGGAAAGGAAGATCATTTGTGTCCTTATCGGAATAAGATTCTAGTTGAGTTTGTATGAGTTTTTAGCAACTTGGTATTCATTAAGTAGCAATTGTTACAGCTTTATTGACTGGAGGAGCACGCCATCTCGAAATGTGTCACTAGTCACTGGCATGGAATATACCAAAGGTATATTGTCGATGCTCCTAATTCCATTAAGCATGCAAATGTGCAATCTTCAAGCAAATTCACTATATTCATATTGGGGAACTCCGAGTTGACACAGAAAATGATATACTGTATCTATATGTATGACTTATGACTATTTCTTTTCTTTAAACTTGCAACAGAATACTCATGACTAATTGATAGCTGCTGTCGACAAAAAGCAAAGTTTTTATGGAATGGTGAATTAAAGCAACCCACTGCCTCCAGCAGCCCTAATCTACCTTACTACCTGACTCGAATATATATTAATACAGTTTTTATCCCTCTTGAACTTTCCAATATCACATTTTCTCAGCCGAGGAAAGTAGCAGTTTAACATTTACTTTCTGCAACGATTTTGCTTTCAACGAGATACAATATGCTCCCTTTGTCAACTCAACGAAAAGTTCCGTTTGGAACGTTGTTCCTTCTTCTCACCGGATTCTTAGCATCTTGCCAGTCACAGTACACACCCGAATATACTCCCGAAGAAAATGCAAAGGAGCCACCCAAAGGTCCTCCTCAGCCTTATCCATACGCGTTGTCATCAACCTACTTAACATATTTAGCGAGGACTGAAGTGGAAATTCACAAGGAGATGGTCAAGTATGCCCAAGCGCTGGAAGAAAGACTGGGGATTATTCATGCGTGAGTTGCTAATTTCTTTTCTGCATTACATTTCCTTTGAAGTTGAGTAATATGCTTTTTTGGCGAAGTAAATTTGGGAAGTAACTTTTTGTTAAACAAATTTGTCTATGTCATCGTAGATACTTGCAGGACTATGAAGATAGTAGCGTACGAGGTGTATCCCATGTACCTGAGGATTCCGATCCGTGGCAAAAAGCGACTCAGATCGCTGCCCATCCTATCACGGCGTACAGAATGGTTCGAAGATTTGCTACGGAGTTTGATGCTATTGGAAGTCATGTAAGCCAGCAGCTTGAAAAACGTAAGCTACTTTCTATACGAAAAGCCTGAAAGCTATAAATAACATATGAAATGAACGTAAAATGATTACTAAAATACTCCTCAAATGCCCATTTAGAACTGGAAGAACGCGTCAATAAGCTCTCCGGAGTTTTCCCGTGGCCTTCAGAAAAGGATCTTGGTGATGCAATGGATGCAATTCTACGTGTCCATTATGTATATGATCTTAATCTTGAAGAGGTGAGAACAACACTTTATAAAGTGTACTGAAATCGCACATTGCACATTTTTAAAAAACAAAATGCTATCTAATGTTTCCTCCATTTCACTAGTTTGCCCGAGGAAATATCATGGGCATCCAAACCGCAGTTGGATTTACTCCATCTCAAACATTTAAAATAGCAGAATACGCAGCCAAAAATGAGTACTACACCTTGGCCATGAACTGGCTGAAGGTGACAGAGACGAAAATGAAGGAAGACAATGATACCCTTTCCGTTAGTGCTTTTAGCCTTGCAAACACGTACAGGCGAAACATTGAAAAGGTTCGCTAAACGTTTACGAACAAAGTATGTAATAATGAATTTTGCTGAAATGATCTTAAATTATGTATTATTGTGTTTGCTCCGTAGCACGACAGAGATTTCGACAGAAACAAGCACAATTCCCATTTGTACATGTTCACCGAACGCCTCACTGAAAACGCCAGTGCTCCTACTTTGCGATCCGAAAACTATGATAAGTTGAAAGGTCTCAGCAAAGAGGAGCATCCTGAAGCTGGTCATTACAACTTTTTGGCTTTGTGCAATGGAGAAAACTTCCAGGTAAGCCGAAGCAAAACAATTGACTGGTGATGATCTTTGAAAGTATCACCTTTCAAAGAAATCAATATGATGCTTCATGAATTTGAATGGGCTAATTTGATACATTCTAAAAACGTATTGGTGCATACATGATTTATATAATTCGTATGAAATCATTCCAGGACCCGATGTATCAAGCAAGTTTGAAGTGCTGGTATGACAAACGCCATCCATACTTCCAGCTTTTCCCCTTGAAAGCCGAGCTTCACAGTCATGAGCCACTCCTCATCCAATTTCACGATGTAATCAGTGACGCCTACACAAGAGAAATGAAGAAAGCTGCAATGCCCACATTGCAAAGAGCCCCTCAAAACGTTCCAGGTGCAACCCCGAGAACGGCTATTTACGCTTGGTTGGAAGATGAACATATTCCATTGGCACCCATTTCCAGAAGAGTGGAACTCATTACAGGACTTCATGTCAGAGGAATGAATGCTTCGGAGGCTTTGCAAATAGCTAGTTACGCTTATGGCGGTCATGTGTCTACGCACTTTGACTCGGTATGCGTAACATATAATGCTCGTCTATCGATAACATGTTCCGTGCTTAAAATTATGGGAGCATGAAATAATCACAATTATGTTCGTAATTGCAGCTAGGTGGAAACCCAGATAAAGACCCTATTTTAAAATTGAAAGGAGATCGTGTTACAACGTTCTTAGTATATGTGAGCATTGCAAACAATTACGTGTATTGATCTAATGATGCTGTCATGAAGTTAAGTTACCCTCTGTATATGCATACTTTATGTGATAATTGAATACAGTTGAATGAAGTCCAGAAAGGAGGTCTCACAGCTTTTCCTGTACTTGGAACCCACGTGAACCCAGTCAAGGGATCTGCAGTACTGTGGTATACCTCATTGAAAAACGGCCAGATTGATTTGAGAATGCTTCATGGAGCTTGCCCGATAGTCTTGGTAAGTATTCTGGATTGCTAACGTTGGTTTGTATTATATGCGTATGCTCACTGCCGAGGTGGATGACGATTCTACTTGCCGTTACACTTGCATTAACTACTTATCATTGTTCTCCGTCTTGCAGGGTCACAAATGGATTGCCACGAAATGGACACATTTAAATAAGAACTTCTTAACACGACCATGTGATCTAAACCCAGATATGTAGATCTATAAGCATAAAGAAAACGTTCCACAGCATCTCAATTTTTCGCGATGACTTTGCTTTCCTTATTTACAAGATCGACTTGAAAATTAAAATTAGTAAAAAGGCTGTGTTTTATCTATAACTATTTAAGCGAAATGCTACGCGAGCAAGCAGATCAACGAAAGGAGAACTGATGTTTTATATACAATTTTACCTGAATGACGAACTACTAGTTTTTAAAAATCCCAGAGAATTGTGAATGCATGTAAAAATGTATTGTGTTGTACCCTTTAACTGATGTAAAATTAAATTATAAAACAATTACAAAAGTGAATGGGAAAGACAAGAATAAAATTCAAGTGATGATAATGCATTATTCGCTGAGGCGTTTTGGTGAATGTTGAACAAAATTTATTGTCGCCTTCGTCGTTTCCTATAAAATAGGTAAGTTAACTTAGACTTGGTTAAATCTTGTGGATATACGAATGCGCCAGCATATATATAATGCAAACCTAAATGACAATGTCACGTATTTTTGATTATTGTTAAGAAAACCAATTCCTTTTACTTTTTTCCTTATTCAAATACAGAGCAGTAAAAATGCACTGCTCATTTCATTCCACAAACGAGCACAATTCTATCGAAAAATTTCAATTCCAAAGAAAATCAGAATACGAACTGCAATGCACAGCACTGTAGATTATTAAGTGGACCGACCGTATTAACTAAGTAATATTTTCGTTAATCCAATGCATAATTCAATGTGTTATTGCAGGAAGGTTGTGTTGATTCGCAAACGGTACTAGACGAACACGGGTTGTTAATTTTATGAAACTGTTCTAGCTTATTTTTCTTCTCTTGACCACGGATCCTCTCATAGAACAAAATATATGGGTCCATGCCAAGGACTGACTCGAGGGAGGATGGCGATACACTAGAATCGCTGATATAAAACCACTTATCCGGTGTAACTTCTAAACTACTTCTACTATCCTCCTCCGCGGAACTTGCTCCTTGAACTTTGATGTAGGCAACGTAATGGCCCCAGTGCAGACTTCCACTGTGTTCTACAATACCATACAAGGCGTACTTGACCTCACCGTCTTCATCGCAGATATCCTGCCCGTCTAATTCATTTGCTTCATTGTGTTGTGCACAGAAAGGTGTTAAGTTCAGAATAAACGGGAAGTTTATGCGATCACTTAACTTCGATGTACCATGACTAGTGATCTGAAATCTTTTCAAATGAATTGTGAGACATTCTGGTGGTCTCCACATCATTTGACGACGACTGCAAGGACATTTTGTGATTGGGATTGGTTTGTTCTCCTCTTTCTTATGAATCGGTCCATTTTCTGCTTCTGATATTGAATTTCGACTTGAAGATGCAGATATAGATGCAGATTTCTTCTCTTCAGAAGAGTCGCTTTCAGAAAACCCCTCGTCTTGAGTTGCGGCGAGTGACAGTGTCATGCTTTCCTTTGGAATTTCGGAATTTAAGAATTCTGCCGAAATTCCCTTCTCTTCAGGTTCTCCCAAAAACAAAGGTGGTACGTCATTTCCCTCGTCCTCCATATCTGAGGTATTCCCAATAATTCCGTCTACAGCCGGCTCATCAAGATCATCCATGTCTTCAGTTGAGTTTGCGTACACTTGTGGGGATTCTTCTTCCATCAACAACGGTTCCAACGCATCCATTTCAGTTTCGATGGCAGGTTCAGGCATTTTCTTGATTTCTGGAAGTGGAGGCTTCACACCAGGAAAAACTTCTTCGAAGCTAGCTCCTGCTGCCAGTTTCTCCAAATTTATTCGGTGACAATTTTCGCATTCCACAGCGTTAGAACCGGTCAACTGCTCCGCTTCCGTGAAAGATCTCAAACAGTCTTCCAAGCTTCCTGCAATGCAAAATGAAATTAAAATAAACACCAAAACTTTATATTATTGAATTTCACATTCAGTAACAACTTAATCACAAGTAACTCACGGGCGCCATTATCACCATCATCGTCAAAGATTGAGTATGTTCTTTTGGGAATCGGGTTCTTGTTGGAGTACTGTAAAAATTGAATTTATCATGTGATTACTTAAAATGAAAACGTATAAATTTAAAATAAATAAATAATTTAATTAAATCCCTATTATATGGCAAACATACCAATCGAATGGGCAAACTTAAGTCAAGAAAATCTTCATGAGACTTTCTGACGGAACCGCATGTTATACAGGTTTGAAACGTCACCAGCTCACCCCCAAAAATTTCATCCACAAAGGTTTTATGATAGAGTTTTCTATCCCACATCTTCAACTGAAACAATCAAGTATAGCAATGAGATAATAGTTCATTACAATATTAATTAAGTAATCCATTTATGACCGCTGAAAGCATATGACTAATCGTAAGAATGTTATAAACTTACCAGTTCTGCAATTTTAGGGTCACAATTCTTCCCTTCACTTTTCTTAATTCCGTAGCAATCCATAATCGCCAGTCTAAAAGCCTACAATAGCAACAAAGTATTTAAATTTTTGTACCTATTGTGACTAAACAACTAATACAAACCCTTCCTCCCTTCACATAATAATAAAACTTACCTTAACTTGATCTTTCTTCATCATGTCCACCACTGTCCGCAGCAGTTCATGCGAATCATGTTGTTGACCAGGTCTAAAGTGCCTTGCCATTGCACTGTGAATTGACGATGGAGTGAAAACGTGACGACCGCGACCAAAGTATTCAGAAGAGCCGAATGTGCCATTGGTTAGTTGTACATCGGGTGATCTGGTCATGGACTTGAACGCATGTCTCAAACGCGAAGTCATCGAATCCTTAGGAATTACCAGACGAAGGCGTAATGACTTCTTAAGTTCCTGCTCTATTTCTTCCTTGTAGTTTTCGTGTGACAACTCCTTGCTTGGAGAGGATTTTGAAGATCCTGATGCTACATCAAGGAGACTGTCCATTTCGGATGACGATGGACTAGAGCCGTCGGCTTCAGGTTCTGTTGTGGAAGATATATGGTTCGAGTCGCCATTTCCATCCATCACACTGTAATCTACTACTGAAGACCCCATATCAAATATGGAAGAGCTGACTTCGGCTCCCGAGCCATCAGGAAAAACCGTGTCCTGTACTTGTACCGCTGGCGGGTCAGCCGTGACAAGTATTTCAAGTAGGTTACCGGTCCCGTAGAGGTCCAGTTTAGGGATAAGACTTTTTGTTCTCGATAAGCACTGAAGTGCAGAGTTCATGAAACAAGTGTTGCCCAAATTTTCCAAGCCCTTCAAATTCATTCATTAAATTCGATTAAGCAAATGGCGACGGATCCCACAAATTTCAAATTCACACCTTTTGAATTCATAAATAACACAAGTTTCAGCATACCAGTGGCCATTCAACCCTACTACTATTGTCCCAATTTGAACTGCTCGCAGCCGAGGAATTCTTGTGCCTGTTATTTCCCTTGCCTTTCGTGAGAAGTGATTTGAACATCTCTACTTCCGGTTCAGGAGGAGGTGGTGGAGGTCCAAGAGCGATTACAGGTGCGGTTACAGTCTTATTTTTTGACGGTTGAAAAGAAGGTCTCAACTTCGGGTGCCGTTTTAAAAACTGAATGAACTCTTTGAGGCTGGAGTTCTTTGTATCTACGCTGGTTTTGCAAACGTAACACCTAAAACATGATTTAAAAAAACTTTTATTACGTACAGATACAGCCATTATGAAAAAAAGAAAGGACCAAAAATATTTGCATGGGAATAATTTCACAATCAAGGAAATTAGAAACATTTCATGGCTGAATAGCATTCCGCGTGTAAATAATAAAATATAAAATATACACTCACCAGGCTTTGTCTGCTTCCCCTCCGATTCTCAGTACAAGGTTATGCTGATTTGAGTGTGGCGTTTTAAAATGTGCTTCAGCATCCCCTTTCTGAGCGTTTTGGTCACCACAGCCAAAATTTCCACATTGTAGACACATCCATACCTATAAGCCACCAAAACAAGAATTCAAATTAAATTCCACATTCCACAGATTTGACACTAGGATATGTAAATGTTTCAAATAAATATATTTGACATGTATTAAGAGATACAATTTTCTACTTTGTTTTGTACCTCAACGGAAGACACTCCAGGATCTCCAGCACCGTTTTGCTCTTGGTCTTCTTCAGCTACGCCAAGAGTAGTACAAGGCTTTGAGGAACACACAGCGTGTACATCTGATTTAAATGCTTTACGAATCCCTGGCATGCTCATTGAACCTTTGACATGCATACAAGAAACGGTCGCTTCAGGGTCCGGCTGATTTTGGGGCTGGTCTTCTACCCCATCACCCCCTGCGCAAGATGGAATTTCTTGGAAACTCGGTTGTTGTGCCGTTTCCTTAAATTCTTCCTTCTCAGCTTCAAATTCACTTAAAACCTTCTCTGCTGACAGTAATGCCATCTCAACCTGAGCGTCTTCCAAGGTGGCTTTATCTTCAGAAGTTGAACCTTCAAACGTTTGCTCCGAATCTTCAGCATCTGTGTCCATAACGTTGTTATCGCTGTTACTCAAGCCTGTGTTAAAACTTGCGGAAACATTATCTGACGAGGAAGGTTCCGTTTCCGAAACATCCACATCAGGATCCAGTTCATCACTAGTCTGTCCACCCCGTTGGTTTTTCTTACGAGTTCTATTCTTCCCCATTCCAGTTAAGTGAACGTTTACAGAAGACAGAGTGAATTTGTATTGTGGTGCAGTCCGGAAACTGCTTCCTCTCCTGTTCACCGTTCCAAAAAATTATGCTCAGCTCCGTAGATCTAAAAATTAGAACAGTTGACAGTACACATTGATTAGTTATAGTACAAAAATGTTGGAAAAATTTAAATATTATTGATAATATTGAATATTGCCCTCTAGTGCTCTAGTTAAGTTGTAAGTGAAGATAATTTAAGAATTTAAGTCTGTAAGTTGTAAGTAGCACACATTGGTGTAGCCATATGATCTAACATTTACATGCACACGGTCAGTACACATGACTCAGCTGATGCTGCATGCATCTTGTCCACAAATTAACATGTAGGACTAGGACTGATAGGATGACCAAGTTAATTATTATATACCACGCGGAGCTAAGAAATAAGATATATCTTAATTACTGAGAAACTTCGCTCCTCGCTAACTAAGACCAACAACCAACGAGATGAAAAAGACTTGAACATACAACATAAGCCATCTGCTTGGATGAATATGGAATCTGTTGTGTATGTAAAAGTAATTATGAATTAAAACACGAGGAAGCATAATTTGATAAATACTAAAATTTCTTTTGGGCATTACAACAAACATTCACTTTTAGGGCTAGGCAAATATTTTCAATTTTAGCAAAAATAGAAACTAGCCAGACACTATACTAGTATGTAGTACATTTGAAAGTAGAGCTTGAAGTATACTATACTATTATTTTAACCCATTAAATTCTAATAAATTCTTTTCCTTTGTCGTTAATTAATATGTTGTTGGAAGTCTCACTTCACTTACCCTTCTCCCAATATTATTCAGTATTTTCCTCCAGCCAGTGGTAAACACATTTTGCAATAATTTATTGTAATTCCCAAATAATCACTAGAGGAAGGTGTGTATCAGCGCTCATCACATTAATAAAAAATGTTAATACTTTTCAATAAAAAAAACTACTCCCGAATATATCCCCTCTTCACCTCCACCCACAACACAGGAAATATTAATTTCTGGATTTCTCTCTCACCACTCACCCTAAAATAATTTAAACTACAATCATGATTTAGTTGTTAATACTCTAATGACTCAGTCATAAAAAAGAGAAACTCGCTGAAGAGAAGAGCTTACAAAAAGTGAAGAGAGAGAGACTTGATCATGACAAGAGCAGTATATCGTACCACCTCAGGGATTTCTCTTGAATCAGTCTCAGCACACCACACACAACAGCAGACCACTCAAGTCACAAAACTCATGCCTTCCTATATCACTTCAACATGAAAATTCCTATACATAGCATTTTAGTATTATAGCACACGTATGCATTTAGGAATACGAACCGTAAGTAAAAATATATATATGAAAAGCATTTAGGATTTCTAGGATATGTACATAGCAGAATCCTCATACTCATCGTCATCGACATTGACGGTGAGCGAGTGTACTTCTCACTTTTTTCTACACATACATATATCCTTCCTTATGTACAAAATCATTCATGCTGAACGAACGGTTATATAGTACTTTGCTACTTGTACCTGGTAGATACACTATAAGAATCTTCTGAGAAATGCATATGTATAAAAATATATATAACTTTAGTATAATATGCATAGTATGTACAATTGTATATGGTGTATGCCTGTATAAGTAGTAGAGTGATGGCTCGATCTCGACCGTGAGATGATGTGCACATTATGTGCATTTAGGTACAAAGGTAAGGTATGAGATGATTGAGAGGGTGTATTTGTATGTGTGTAGAATTTGCTGATGCTTTGTTATAGAAAAATCATGGAATGTTTTAAAACTGTGTAGCTGTAATACTGATTTTTTTGGGTAAACTATAATATAACCACGTAGGCATAGGCATCTATCTATGCACATTTGCACATTCACAGACTTCCTGAATGATGAATTGCAGAATTATATGCAAGTAATAAGGTAAGGTTAGTACCACCACAGTTATAAAGTGTATTTTAGGGGGTAGCTCTTTGTGTGATTAAGCATTTTTTTGCATTTTTTAATTTGGTTGAGCTAAATGGTATAGCTAAAGCGGACATTGATGGTTGTTGGAATGGAATGAGTATAAAACATTTTTATTGAGTTGTATTATTGACATTTAATACATTGATTGATACGCATGGCATGCATAAACCTTGGTTTGAGAATTGAGAGACCTTAACAAGGTTTTGGGAAGAAAGGACAGCAGTAACCAACAGATTCTTTGTCTACTCGGTAGAGAGGATCATAATATAATGTCCACATTAAAAATGCAATGGCTAAAACGGCACACAGTCACAGTGTAGACAATTTGTATACGTTTACAATTAAAATTGATATGTGGAGATGGCCGACTATAATATAATACTCTATACTATGCAGTTATTTGGACCTTTAGTTTTAATTGATGAGTGCCATGATTGTTAATTAGGATTTAAGGCTAGTATACATAATATACTTAAGGTATGTTACGTTAAAAAAACTTCCATTACTCAATAATTGCCACATCACAACACTTTACACGATGTTAAAAGCTAAGCAACTTTTTCCCCATGAAGATATGAACGTTATGATATGATCTGCTTGGACAAGCTAGGTGTTGGCATTTAGTCATAATCATAATACTCAATGCACTTGACCTTTGTTACGAGTAAAGATATGCATTCTTAGCTAGATTACTAGCTCTCCGAACTCTCAATCTCAATTATTTACCAAGTTCCAGAAGTGTGATGTGAGAAGAGACATGCGCAAATGCAGAACTGATACTGCAGCAGCTTGATGATTGTCATATAAGCATAAATTAATGCTAACGCCAACAATATAATCAAAGCCATGCACTCATTCGCTTCGCCCCGTAAGTTTAACGCAAAACGCCATCGTTCACTTTTAATTCTCGAAAGTGTGACAATACATATGTTAAAAATAAGATTTTGCAAATATAAAATTAAGAGGTCAAGCCTAAATTCTTGTCCTTATATCCAAAATGTCCTTCAATATTGTGAATTTTTATAAAACAAACACACGCTGCTCTGTGCCGGATTGGTGACATGTTCTAGTTCTCCGATTATTAAGGATCTGCTAATTAGTTTAGTTGAGAAAAATGTCGTGGATTTGCTTTTATGTAATTCACTTCAACAGCAATCATTTGTGCAGAACATTCAAGAATAAAAGTTGTACATAACGAAATACAAACGATCTCGTATCTGAAAATGATGAGAAATTTCATACGAGTTGCATCACAATAATATGCGAAGCAACGTAAACAGAGAGAAAACGTTCATAAAGCACGAATAACACACATCATATTAGTATGCACTCTTCTTTACCTGCAGAGCGCAAACAAGCAAAGCCATGCTGTGGCATCTTTGCAAAGAAAAACTGGACATGCACCCTATATCCTCACTTGAATGACATGAACAGTTAGAAACAAACTCTAATTTAAACAGGAAGAAAAACCATCTGCTGAATGATATCGTCTTCCACGAATCGTAAAACGTTTAATTTGATTGTTGGATACTTCGTAAGCCTTGTAAGCTTGCATCAGACCGTTTTGAGAGCGTACATAAAACTTGCTTCTGGCTCGACAAACTGTTCAGTAACATTTCAATTCTCGATCTACGAACAATTAGATGTAAATGTCAACCCTTATTAAAACCTGTATTTCAAAACCAATTCCAGAAAAAGAAATGCATGCCGCAGTTAGAAATATCCGTGTGAACGTGAACTATCTGCTCTTCACTTTTCCAAACCATTACCACAACAAAACGAAAACGTTGACAATTCTATCAGTGACATGATGACATAAGTTTGCGGCTTGCTACTGCCAAGTGCATTAATTGTGACACTCTGACGTGTAGTGTAAGTACGTTTCAAACTTGAGTTTGAAGGGCTGTTCTTCAGTCCTTCTGAAGCCAAAAAAACCCCAACACAATGGCATTCACGACGACGGAAGGTGTCCGTGTTCCCCCTCATTCGGCTTCCTCACCCAGTACCTCAGGAAGGCCCCACAGGAAGGACACGGGTTCACCAAATGATTCATCATACAACAAGGTAAATGCTTATATGACACTTATTATTTTGACATCATATCAGTGGCCCATGCAATCATAATGTAAGAAGCAAAGCACACCTGCTGAAAATTAGAATGTGGGTGCATTTACCATTATCGAATGCACAATTTTTCATACATTCTCAAGAAACGATTCATGAATTTCTCTCTCCTCTCTTTAAGATGCACATTAATGGCCTATGCAAGTAATGCACATTGCACATTGCAACTTCTCTTTTTTTATATAATTTAGACTACCGAGATGCAATACACAGAGAATTTCCCAGCAGAGTTTCTCATTTTCGTGTGCACAGTGCACTGTGCACGTCACTTGTATATAGCCTATCTGCTACCTGCATGCATGCATACACATTCCGGCTCCAATCCTGCAGAGATGTGATGTGCAAAATGCTTTGCGTATGCGGTGCATATGCATTTCACTTTTTCATATTCGAGCTTCTCTGAAGTTTTTCAACCCCATCACTTCTTCATCATGAATCAGCTGCTGCTCTGTACAGCATTAGTATTTCAACAATAAACGAGATTTTTTCGATATATTCGCAACGAGAGACTAGGTACATATTATATTTTTGTGCACAAGGAATAAGGCTCACTCGCACACTTTCACTTGCGAGATTTTCAGTGATCCCTTCAGCGATAGAGATTCTATATATTTTTCATTCACAATTTTGAAACGGAAAAAGGTAACTTGCCTACTCAGTATTCGTACCTGCAATTATATTATTTTGTTAAAAATACATAATTCTTATTGATGTGGTTGGAGGCGAGGGTTCAAAGTTTAAAGTATCCAGCAGGAGTGTATGGTTGTGTTGATGTGTTGTGCATGTTTACCAAATAACCATAAAAATTACATATTAACAGCTGGCAGCTGGTCGCATTTTCATGCTTGGTAAATTGGTTACAAAACTGGAATTTTGGTAGGATTCCAGAGCAATCCAGCTAGTGTAGTTGTGAATGTCAACTGTTACGTAACACGTTTAACCTGTCAAATTTCATTGTATCCTGCACCGGGGTATTATTAATTTTCTCTCTCGCAAATTTGTAAATGCATGTCACATGTGGGTACAATGTTTATGTTTACCAGTACATCTCAACATGTGCCGTTTAATATTCATAAACAAGTTGGAAGTTTAAATGGGGAAGTTGGAGCAGTTGCTTGTCTCGCGTCTTTTTCTGTTTGTTAGTTGTTGATTGTTGTCATTGTCATATTCTGTATTTTTGTATTTGTTTCATCTTCCAACGTAGCACACAAGCGGTTTAATGGCTGGTGTGCTAGATACGGCACAGATTCTATCTCCGGTGGGGGTAAAGCCTCCTCCAGGATTTTTGAGTGGACTCGCAGCACAGGTTAGTTAACTGGAGTATTTCATAAGCATGAATTCATTATGTGCATTTAGTGTTTTTGTTGGGACCATTATTCTTTGATGGGCGATTGGGGACTCGGATCTTTGTTATCATTTCATTGTTGTCAGTTTTTAGAGTTTTCGGGTCAAGTTCGAAGGTTTCTTTGTTCGTGATTTTAAACGTTTTGCAGCTTATTCTATATATGAGTGTCTTGTTGGTTGTATATTATAACACAAAATAGGTTTACGGTGATTGTGTGTTTTTTATTTGATACATGCCAGGAAGTTAAGAAATATTTCACTTCTGTATTATTTTATGAATGTACTTCTATTTTATGCTATTACAGAATATGCTTGTGAGTCCAAACGAGAAGGAATACGATGAATTGGTGGCTATAATTAAGAGCCGAGTCGAGGAAGGAAATGGGGAAACGATATTTGATGTGGGGGACTCGACTGAAGGTATATTTAGATTCTTGCAGAAACAATCCAGTGATCCAGTCCAAAAGTATCACAGCTTCATAAGGTCAACTAGCCATGAATGAGCATTATGATTGATGTAAAATGTAAATTTGAAGGTGGACTTACGAGGGATGACTTCGATGCATCAGTTGCAACCCTTCAGTCTATCGCAGATTCATTAGAAGCATCAATGATTCAGTTGCGTGTAAGGGGAAATGAAAAACTGACAGCGCAGTATTTGATTCGTCGCAAAGCACCTGAACAAGATTTCACCGAGATACGGTAATAAAATAAAAGTCATTTACATCAACCACATCACCATCACGGGCAAATAAAGCCTGCAAAAATTATGTAGTTGTGCATACAATTCAATATGGTGTAATTTTTGTTTGTATTTTCTGTATTGCATAAACAGGGTTGCCGTTGTTGGAAATGTAGACGCTGGTAAAAGTACACTGCTAGGTGTTTTAACACATGGTGAGTTGGATAATGGACGTGGCCATGCACGTATGAAACTGTTTCGCCACAAACATGAGATGGAATCCGGCAGGTTAGTAGGCACATTAATTTAATCTGTACTCCGTCTCTAAAATTCACTTCCCTAGCGTAACATATTATGACACGATGCTTATATTTTACATGGATTGGTGGTTTTGGTTTTAGGACATCTTCTGTTGGAAATGACATCCTCGGCTTTGATCATGAAGGTATTATATGACGCTGACAATTAAACGTTAATTTTGTGTTCAATGTGTACTCATGATGTTTGTAGAGTTTTTTATTGCCTATCTAAGATTCAAGTTAACAACCGTTTGATTTTGATGATTTCAGGAAAAGTTGTAAATAAGGCTGAACACGGATCCTTAGATTGGGTACACATTTGCGAGAAAGCTTCAAAAGTCATTACTTTTATAGATCTCGCTGGCCATGAGAGATATTTAAAAACTACCGTGTTTGGTAGGATACTATGAAAAAGACATTAACATTTTAAAAGTAATGCAATACTTGAATAATATCAAAATATCGTTCATTGATTTGTAGGCATGACTGGACATGCGCCTCACTTCGGAATGCTAATGGTATGTGTTTTATATATTTTCTATATGAAATACTTGTAGGATTCTAGGATTTGTGTAAAAACAATTTTATTGATTGAATCATTTCATTTTCAGGTGGGCTCCAATGCTGGTATTGTAGGGATGACTAAAGAACATTTAGGACTCGCCTTAGCGTTAAGTGTCCCTGTCTTTGTTGTTGTAACTAAAATTGACATGTGCCCAACAAATGTACTACAAGAAACGCTACAGCTATTGGTGAAAGTCCTAAAATCTCCAGGATGTAGGAAAGTGCCAGTGATAGTAAAAACGGCTGATGATGTAGTTTTATCTGCAACTAATTTCGTTTCTGAAAGGTAAGTAGAAGTTTGTACATGAATTTGAACTTTTCGCTTCCGACTTGATCAGCGAGGGTGTGCTTTAACAGCTTTGAATGTTATGTTTTGTTATAATCATTTGAATCCACAGGCTATGTCCAGTTTTTCAAGTCTCAAACGTGACTGGTGAAAATCTCGACCTTCTGAAAATGTTCATGAATTTGCTGACAACTAGATCGCAACACTGTGACAATGATCCCGCAGAGTTTCTAATTGATGATACGTATTCAGTTCCTGGTACAACATTTTCCCATCACCTAAACAATTTATGCAGCTTTAGATTTAAAGTATTTTCATGTTCATAAATTGAATTTATTTGTTTGGATAGGTGTCGGCACAGTAGTCAGTGGAACGTGTCTAAAGGGTACCATCACTCTCAATGACATTCTATTGTTAGGACCTGATCCTTTAGGACACTTCCAACCTATTGCAATTAAATCTATACATCGTAAGCGAATGCCTGTAAAGCAGGTTAGGGCAGGCCAGACTGCATCGTTTTCTCTGAAAAAAGTAGGGAACAATTGTTATATAAAAGTAAAAGTTGTGGCATGCAATAAAACATAATACCGTGGTAAATCAACTTAATTAAATCTTTTCTGTTTCAAAGATTAAGCGATCCCAGATTCGGAAAGGTATGGTTTTGGTATCACCAAATCTGAATCCTGCAGCTTGCTGGGAATTCGAAGCCGAAATTTTGGTTCTTCATCACCCAACTACTATAAGCGCTCGGTATCAGGCAATGGGTGTGTTTGATAGCTATATTCATTGTAAAATGTAATTACTAGCGTTCATCAGATGTAATTAGATGTATTGTATGTTTTAATGTAGTTCATTGTGGAAGTATTCGCCAAACTGCGTCAATTCTTTCCATGTCCAAGGATTGCTTACGAACTGGAGACAAAGCAGTTGTTCATTTCAGATTCATTAAAAATCCAGAATATCTGAATTTGAACCAAAGACTAGTTTTCCGAGAAGGACGGACAAAAGCTGTCGGAAACGTATCAAAAGTTATCCCGATGGTACCAACTTTAGCTGGTGGCTACGGTGCAAAAGCTAAAGTTATAAAAAATGCTCCCAAGAACCCACATTATCAGAATCAGAGTAACGAAAACACCATCCCCTCTGTCGCCAACGGATCAGCATCCGTTCGGAAAGAAGAATCGCCAGATCCTGTGACGCTACCTAAAAGAAATTCGCTCGATGAAGGTGCTGTTTCGTCTAGCCAGCAGGGACAACAAGGTGGAAATGCAGGTGGCCAAGGCCAGAAAAAACATAATGGGAAGAGGGGAGGAAGAAGGAAGCACTCGACAACCACAACTGGAAACGGAGCAGCAGTTGTCGCTGCACCTTTAGCGGAATCGAATATCTAGACTGCTAAAATGATTTAATTTTGCCAGATTTTGGAAGTCGTATGTTTAGTGGCTGACCGGTGTAAAATCGAGATCTCCGCACATCGTAATATTTGTTAAAGAATTAGAAGGGTGCTTTTTGTTTTGTTTTACACAATGTTGTGTGTGAAGTGAATCTGCATTTGCGTTCATTCAAGCTCATTTTTCCTAATAATGACAAGTAGAAAACTATACATTTGCCCAATCCATCCACTTTTATTCGCATTTTCTCGGGTTCACATTTGATATTTTGTAATTGTATAAGAAGATTGGTTCTAAAGTATAATATATTGTAAGGTATAACTTTATCGTATCATCCCACAAAAGTTATGCCAATTGCTAACATCACAACACTGTATCGGTTATTGTAATTGTAGTGATTTTCCATTCGTATGGTATGTGGAGTCCAAAATAATGTTAAATATATTTACAATTGACAGTGAGGTGCCCATTATTTGAAATTTGAATATTTGCTGTACCTTATCGTCGTGTTGAAAACCTATTAAGTTACTTATGTATTTTATTATCCAGGACAAATAAAAGCGAACGTGTACCACCAGTATCCGAGGTTAACCTAATATCCTATGTTCACAATCCAAATTTATCAAAGTCGATTATGAACTTAGAACATTTAATGCTTTTGCTGGTAACCAAAATGCAAAATGATGACAAGCCATATTATTCAACCCATATTAAAATAAGTTGGAAGGTTTCAAGTTGCAAATGCATGGGTTTGAGGGGAAGAAAGACTGATACCGAGATTACAGATGCGGCGTGCCTACATAAATACGTAATCTAATGTATGCACATTGCAAGATACATGTATGCCTGTCTTGATTGATGATGCCAGTGGTTCAGTTCTTATACATCTTCGCAGTGCAGCTACTGGAACTGGAGAATTGTATATACTCGCTCATTTTATATCCAGGAACTAATGGCTAGCTTAGCTTGGTCAATGGCCCTAATGGTTTGCATATCTCGCTGTGCTAAGAAAATGAGTAGAGCTCCTCGTTCAATGACAAGAAAATAGGCTCCAGCTCAATATTTTCTCAGTAATCCATTGTTTGTCTTTGTCAGAGACACAAGAAAACTGAAGTTACCAATTCTCAGGCTCAGTATTCAATACAAATTTTTATTCCTGTCACTAGATCATAAGTACTCATGATTTGAGGCTTGCGTAGTTTGTAGCATTCTTTCATAGTTCTGCACTAACTCAAACTCATCGCTGACAATGAAGATTTTATGGGTGACAATTTTTATAACTTTAACTGCGAGGTCTTCCTCTCTAAGAAGGGTTGGCTCGGAAAACTTTTTCAGAGGAAAAGTTTTCTACCATCATCATAAGTTGCAAAATGCCATCACAAATGAAAATGCAATTGGCGATTCTAACAAAGTAGTCACATCATGGTTTAATCAAACGTTGGATCATTTTACACCTGCGGATACACGTGTTTGGAGACAGGTACACGCTCTTGACTATGTGCACATAGAATATTTTACATAGAATGTGCATTGCACAAAGTAAAAAATCAGGAAAAAATGTGTATTGCATATTTATACGGTTTACTTCCATGCACTCCAGAGGTATTATGTCAACGACGAGTTTTACCACCCTGGTGGACCGGTCTTCCTAATGATTGGAGGAGAAGGCGAGGCAACGAGCACCTGGATGACCAACGGTGCTTGGATAACGTATGCAAAGCAATTGAACGCCTTGTGCTTTCAATTAGAACATCGTTTTTATGGAAAATCGCACCCAACAGAGTGAGAATCCTGAATCTATTCTTCCACTTCAAGCATAAATGTAAAATGTATTGAAGTAGTCACTAAAATATTTGGACATGCTTGTTTTTACAGTGATCTGTCACTTGATAATTTGCGCTACTTGAGCAGTCAACAAGCCTTGGCGGATCTTGCCACATTTACTGTGGCCATGAAGGACGCTTACAATCTCACTGTTTGTCAATGCTTACAAACTTATGCAATACAATTTCATTTAAGGCATGCGCCATAAATCTATGCACAAAATCAATTTTTACATGTTTATAGGATAACAAGTGGGTCGCATTTGGTGGAAGTTATCCTGGAAGTCTTGCTGCGTGGTACAGACTGAAATATCCCCATCTTGTGGACGTTGCAGTTTCCACATCCGCACCTTTGTTGGCTCAACTAAACTTCCAGGGTTAGTCAATGTATGCAATATTTTGAGAAACATTTTCATCCGAAGTCAGAGATATTCCACTAAATATTAGCATACATCTCGCTCAATTTGTGAAAACAGATTACCTTGGCGTGGTACGAGACTCAATTGGTGTCACAAATCCGCAATGCAATGAAGAAATTAAAAAAGCAGTCAAAAGTGTGGAGGGCTTGCTTCGAAGACGTACCGGGTGGTGGATGATTCATAAAACTTTTAAGTATGCAAAAGTTATTAAACGTTATTAACCAAAACTGCATATATTTTCCTATATAATTTCACATAATATGCTCTTTTTTCAACAAAAATTTCAATATACAGATTGTGCGATGATTTAGATGGATCCAATAAAAAGGATGTCGCCTCTTTGTTTGAAACCCTTGCTGGTAACTTTGAAGACATAGTCCAGTACAATGAGGACAACCGCGCATTTGAAGGCTCGAAAACAGCAAATATCACAATCAAAACTTTATGTGACATCATGGTCTCAAATGACAGCGAAACAACGGCGTATGAACGCTATGGGAAAGTGAATGACTTCATGATGAACGTTTTCGAGAGGAATTGTACTGATTTCAAGTATTTGAAGACGGTAAAGGACATGCAGCAGACGAAATGGGATAGCGATGCGGCCGCTGGAGAACGACAGTGTTAGAAATTTTTTGGCTTCATTAATTCAGGAAAGACAGTAATTATAATTTAAACATGCGACTTTTTAAATTTAGGGACATTTCAAACATGCAACGAGTTTGGTTTCTTTCAATCGTCCGACTTGGAAGATCAACCCTTTGGCAAAGAATTTCCAGTGAATTATTCAGTTAGACTTTGCAAAGACGTCTACGGGCAAATGTAAGGAACATCTTTCAAACAAAAATTTAAGATGCATACTGACATATATTCTCTGGCTACATGACCAAATTTTCCTTTCCTTGATTTTGAAAAAGCTATGATCAAAATTTCATCGAGAATGCCATCAAATGGTCGAACACATTTTACGGTGCACAAGACATCAAAGTGACCCGAGTTATTTTTGTGAATGGCTCGATTGATCCGTGGCACAAGCTTGGAATCACATCTCAAAATCAGACAACTCCTGAGAATGTGGTCATCTTTATTAATGGTACGTACTATTAGAGCAAGAAATTGCTTAATTTTTCTATTACGTATTAACCCAACTATAGCCAGCCTAAACTAAGCTATAAAAACGTAACTAACTAACCTAAACGTCGGCCTATATGATTGTCCTTTTATTTAGGGACTGCTCATTGTGCAAATATGTACCCCGACGCTCCAAGTGATCTACCCCAGCTAAAAGCCGCAAGACAGCAAATTTTGTCCCATTTAACGGAGTGGTTAAAATAAATATATACTTTTACATAATATCATATGAATGAAAATGTTGAAATATAAAAGAATTTTAATTAATTTTAATGCTTTGTTGTACACGGCCGGATTGGAAAGAAATTTTCATAGTGAGGCGTGGATTAAGATTTTGAGATATTTATTAATTTATGTTTTCAGAATTTATAATGTGATCAAATCATAATTTATTGAAATAAAGGTTGAAAAATCAAACTGTTATCAGCATGTTATTAAATTTCGAAGAGGTGATCATGAGTTTAACAGTCTGCCAAGCTCCTGATGACCTCAGGATCCAGATAATGTTTTGCAGCTAACTCAATACCAGTAGTATCGGCGTAGACAAGTTGGAGCAGCTCTTTGGCAGCCGACTTGAAATTGATGATTTGATCTTTAGGGGAGCATTCTGTACAATAGATTCGGCAAATATGGTCCACCAATGCTAAGAAAGCTGTTCTTCCCCGTGGCTGTCCAGCAACAGCGGAAGTAGCGGAAGCCTTCATTATGTCAGGATCTGGATAAGCAAACATTGGTAACATTCCTAAATCGTCATCGGCATCAAAGCTAATTTGCAGCATTGGAATTGCGTCAGCACTCTTCTCATGATCGCTTTCCATCTTTGTTTCTGGAAGGGTTGAACGTTTCGTCCGGATGCTGGGACTTGTGTTCAAGTCACCTCCAGATTCTCCGAAAAATCTGGCAAGGAAGTCGTGAACATTTGTGATCATCTTGTTGACCCATGTAAATCCGGGTACAACCTTGGTGGCGTAATCGCTTCCCCGCTTTAGCTCAGCCTCTCCTGACGACATTGTAGGGGCGAAAGGAGAACTGTCTTTTGGAGGTGGAGCAGTGCTTGAGGCGTCTTCACTTTCTTCAGGGAAATGTAGAGCAGCAATCTGAAATGCAAAATAACGTCTTTAGAAATTGTAATGTACGTATATTTGGCTCATTGTGTCATAATCGTTAACAAAAGGTTTATAGTCACCGTATCATCATCGTCATCGGCAGAAAATGGGCTGATATCAACAGACTTGTCAGTTGATGAGAACACGTAGTCATCCACATCATCGTCCTCGTCAAAATGACTTCCGAAAATGCTTCTGAAGGGCGAAAAAATCATGTGCCAGAAGGGGCTGGGTTGGTCCTTCTCTGCTGGCTCTGGAGTAGGCTTAATAGTTTGGGCGCAAGAGCTCATGCTTGAAACTAAATCAGTAAATGCTTTGGTTTTTCCTGGGCTTGGATTAGTTTTCGAAATAAGCTTCGATATGTATTTGTTTATCTGGTTGAGGTTATCCTTTGGGACAGCAGGACATTTCGACATAACCAACTGGAAAGAGTGGCCCGCAAATTGTTTGAGTTCTCCTGTGGTTAATTTAAGGGTGGGAAGGTGTCTTGGAAGGTGTTTGGAGTAGATGTTTTCCAGTGGCTCCAACTTTCCATCAGACCCTATAAATGGAAATTTGTTACGTTAAATGTGAATTGTATTTATTTTTGGTAGAATTGTGTGAACGACGAGACCGACCTTTTTCAACATCTTGACCAAACGACATGACTGCGTGAAGCAGTACAATTGAGACAATTGTGGATCTCATGATTCTTAATTTTTGATGAAATTTAATATTTGAAATGGGGTATGGAGGATTTCCTTTTTTGTCTCGATTGAGAATACTCAACGTTCTGATGTGGCACCAGAGAAGATTTAAGTCTTATAACCTTTGCGATTAACCCAAGTGAAATCAGAAGAATTAATTGGAAAGCAATCAACTGGGTTTTTACAGACATGAAATTTACAATGGGGAAATTATACGCAATTCACTTTACGAGCTATTCCAGGAAAGAATGTAGAGAACAATGGGAATGGGTGAAAAGGAAATGTGCAACATCAATGGGCTAGTTAAAATTGAATACATGTGCCATATAAAAAGTGACTGTAGCCAATCCGCCAAATCATTTCATCAAGCATAAATTCGGTATTTTTCCAATGTGCAATTGTCGAAAGTTTATGACGAAGGAGCTGTAAAAATAGCGATCTATGTATTTGACGTGAACAAAGGCGGAGGAATATGAAAATATGAATACTAAATACAACGTGAGCTTTACTAAAAGAACTATTAAATAGATAAAACATATACATTGTAGTTAATCACAAAGAGACGTTGTCGGTTAGTTTTTGCCTCTTAAGATTTCATAAACGTTTGTCGGATTATATGAATCACGTTCGTGTCCGACAGATGCATGCTTAGAATATTATACATGTACACGAGGCAAATATCATGGACTCTCGGGTAGAAATATGACATATAGTTAATTATGACAACAATTCTTTCATTAATAATTGTAAACACCTTCAAATTTGATAGTTATTTGCTGCTGGCTTGCTTGATAGTGTGTTTAAGCGACATATGCATTCCACCATTATTTCAAGTTCGAGTGAATGTTTGGAAAAAGCTTGTTGAAACCCGAAATCAGTGCAAGTTACAAACTTTATAGTATCAAAGGTTTATATGATATGCATTTATGTACCAGAATGGAAATATAGAGGTGTGTGACATCTTTAGAGAAAGCAATGGATATATCTGAAAAGTTTATAATTACGCGTGGCAATGAATATGATGCAGACAAAGTGTTATATATAACGATACTGTATATATTATGCTGATGATTATTACACACATTAATTTTATCATGCTGTTATAAATGAACATTATGTGTAAATGTTATCAGGATGTTAAAAGATGAATGCGATAGGCCAATTTCGTTAAAATACGTTTCTAGAACAATACTGCGGTATCGAAGAACGGCTTCGAGTGTCATATGTGATGGGAATGATAATGATGACGATGATTTCATATAAATAATCTGAGTTGGAAATCTCCCCAGCTCCAACTTTCAACTTTACCGTGTCTTATGATGAAACACATATATCCCAATCTCAAATCAAAAACGAATATTATGTATCACGGTGACTTTTATGAATCAATACAGATATCGAAACCTTTGAACTCTGGAGTGAACAGCGAACATCCCACTCTAAATATAACTGAAGCACATGTAGTCATTAGTGGGAGTATACTTCAGTATACAACAAGACATCAAGCTACTGCTCTATATAAGATGACACATATTGTCCACGTATACGACTGAAATACGATGATTCATTGAAAGACACTTCAATGTTCTACTCTTCCAATTCCAACCGAAGTACTATTACCTAACAGGAACATCTCTGCATAATAAAACACAACCCTTTTCTAATTTATGTATGTAATCCTCCCTAACGAAAGAGTCCTTGTCATTCTATTAGATAAGCAAATGTCCAAAAACCGGTTCTTTAGAAGGGGCTGAAAGATCTATAATTATCGTTTTGTAATTAATGTAAATTTTTCAGCCAAATGAAGGCATGCATTTATTTGAACGTCCAGATTCCAGTAAGAAGATCCATGGACCATCCAATTCAATGCACAGCTTCCACAATTTTTCATGATACTCAAAAAGCACAAGGTAGACATAGACCAGCATAGACCATCCAATCCAATATTATCCACCTATCCAGCACATGTTCCATGCTTTCACATCAAAACTAAGTCTTGTTCTTGAACCACGCAATTCCACTTGTTGACAATTTCACTCCAAAATTGAAGGGCACAAGATCAAGAGACTTTAAACGAGTGTGAGACCAGAAGCGTTTTAATTTCACATACTAAAAACTTCTCTCGTTAATTTTGCATCGGAGGATTCATATGCGAATATGTGTGCAGCTAAAGCAGTTCTGATTTACGGTGGAAAAGGAGCCTTGGGCTCCCATTTAGTACAGTTTTTCAAAAGCAAAGGCTTCCATGTAGGAAGCATTGACTTTGTTGCAAATGAGGGGGCTGATTATAACATTCTGCTTCAAAATAATCAGAACTTGGAGGAGCAGGTAAAATATATGGTCAACTACATGCAACAAGATTTTCTTTAGTTCTGTAATTAGTTTCTATAATCCTTTTGATACGAGAAATAACAAACTCTTTTGATTTTCATTGTATTTATTTATGCCAGGGTGAAAGTGTGAAAAATGGAATACCCGAGGGACTGAAACTTGACGCGATTTTGTGCGTGGCTGGAGGTTGGGCAGGTTCGTGTTTAGAAACAAAAAAAAACGTATAAATTTAAGTTTCAAATTTTTAAGGCATATAATTATGTCGTCTAAAACAATTTCGTTTTATTCTAAATGCACAGGTGGTAGCGCTGCCTCCAAGGACTTTCTGAAAAATTCAAATTTGATGATTCAGCAGAGTTTGTGGACATCACTGATTGCAAGCAACTTGGCAGCAAAATATTTGAAGGAAGAAGGTACGCTGGTGTTAACAGGTGCCCAACCGGCATTGAAAGCGACCCCAGGAATGATTGGATATGGCATTGCGAAGGTTTATAGAAGTTTACAAATTTTGTATGGATGGCAATACTTCCCCTCCCTTCGTAGTACTAATTATAAAATTTGCTAATTTGTATGCTTTCAGGCAGCAGTACACCATTTAACAAAATCCGTTGGGGCTGAAAAGGGTGGACTTCCAAAAGGAGGTAAAGCACTCGCAATTTTGCCAGTGACTCTTGACACTCCAGCCAATAGGAAATTCATGACCCACGACGAATCATGGACACCATTGGATGATGTTGCAACGTAAACTTTGAAAACCAAATTTTCTAAAAACTTACTCAATTTATGAAGCTTAAACGTACTTATAAATGCATGTTTTAACTATCATTTTATAGTCTACTCCACAACTGGATCACAACTCCTGGCGCACCTCCAAGTGGCAGTCTTGTGCAATTGGTAACGAAAGGTGGAAAGACGGAAACGGTTATTGAATGAATCTCCTCGAGCAAACTGCAAAGTAATTTATGACAGAATGATGCTCTAAATGATTCCAAATATTTGTAATTAAACTTATACCAACACCAACTATTAAGGCGTATATATTGAAAACAAATAAATGCAGTAGTGTTGTTACAAAACAATAACATCAAAAGAAAGAAAAATCATACTCAAAATATCAACATCAAAATTAGTTTTTATTACGCATTAAATCCAGTGGATTTGAGCTTCTAATCTCCCAGGTTCTCAATTCTCCGAGACCTCCTTTGGAGGTGATGGCTTTCGATTTCATGAACATGAACATGAAATGCACTCCATCAATTTCTTCACACGATTCTTGTTGCCCTCATTTGCTCGCCGGCAAAATGTGCTGCACATTTATGTGCATGCATGTGATCTTGCAATCGTCAAAAAATGTGAAATGTGCATAAGAATAACATTGTGTGAAATCCTCATAAGGATAACATTGTGTGAAATCTGCATAAGGATAGCATGTGTGAAATGTGAAATGTGGGGAGCCGAGTCTGTAATTTTCTGTGACATTTCTTTCGCCGTTTGTTTGTGACATCCAGTATTTCTTATCAAGGGACCCTGTAAAGGTAAAATTATGCCAGTGATGTCTAGCACCACTGAGGACTTGGATGACCTTCTAGGATCTGGAACAGAAGAGGCAATTTACAAGCAAGCTTACGACGAAGGCTACCTCGACGGATCCTCGGAAGGGAGTAAGGAAGGGTGGACCACTGGAGTGAGAACTGGGGGCGACATTGGTTTCGAGCTTGGGAAATATAAGGGTTTCGCTCAAGGCGTTCGCCTTCATTTAACCACAACCACCTCCCCCACGACAGGAGGAGAAGGAGGTGCTGAAAGCACATTATCAGCATCATCAGCAAAATCGATAAAATTGTGTGACAAAGTTATCAAATTAGTTGACGACTTTCAACTGGAGAACGTTACCAGTGTGCATGACGCTTCTTCTCAAATACGTGCTCAGTATAATGTTTTACTCTCCAGTTTGGCAATAAGCGAGAAAACCTCACACGAGCAGACTATTTCTGGACAGAAATATTCTTTCTAGAAAAAAAACAATCATGGAAAAATTGGAGATTGGTGATAAGAAGGGTACTGAAAGGGAAAGAATGTTGGCTTCATCGTTACTAAGAATTTCCAGGTTTCTCCAGCCTGCTCTCACATTTCTAAACTGCCATTTTACAGACTATTACATAAAATCGTACTGGGATACTCTGCTTCCACAAAAATTACGTCTTGATCTGGAGTCCAAGTCAGTGGGGCAGGTGCAAAAATGCATGAGAGACCTTACGAGTGGGCACTGGAAGGATTATGCACAAGCACAAATAGAGCATGATGGTCCTAACTGGAATTTTAATAATGTAACTAGTCTGGAAGAGTTAATTGTGGCTGTTGGGAAACTGAAATTGTCGGAAATTGGTGCTTGCACATCTTACAAAGATTTGAGAGAAATGCGTAACAAGTTGGAGCCTGCACATCCCAATCTGTTTGTGGATTTGGAATTTGATGCGTTCATGTCATCAAAGAAAATGCACGAGGTCCTTAAATTTAGTGAATTTATAGCGTGTGCATGTAACGGAGTACATTTAACGGAAGAAATGGAAGATTTGTCTGGTGGAACTGGAGGCAAGAGTAAAGAAGAAATTATTAGTCATATTGTCGATGTAGGCAGTGGAAAGGGATATCTAAGCTCATTTTTAGCGTTGTACTACGACCTGAAAGTATTGGCAATTGACGCATCTTCCGTAAATACTGAAGGATGCGATAAGCGCTCCGCAAAACTGGACGTAAGAAAATGTATATTAATTTTATTTACGGAGACTTTAAGAAAGGGACTTTAAAAGGTATTTACACATATAATTTTTTTGTACAGAAAACTTGGTCACAACTTGTTCGAAGAGCGAAGGAACGGCAGCAAACAGGAACCTGCACGAATCTCGGTAGGCACTGGCGAAAGAAATTGATAAGCTTGGGAATTTCACCCGAAGAATATCATAACTCAATGCAACAACAAATACAGTCAGGGGAAAATAATTTGAAATCTGTTACGGAAATGATTACAACGAAAACGGATTTGCAGACTTTGGTTGACGAAAATCTTGGATTTGAAGACAAACCGAATCCTGGTGACCACATTAAGTATGGCATTGTTGGTCTCCATACTTGTGGAAATCTGGGAGCAAATATTTTGAAACTCTTCCTCCATAATCCGAATGCTCATTTCATTTGTGTTGTGCCCTGTTGCTACAACTTGGTTCGAGAGGATGAGAACCTCTATCCTGAAAATGTGTTTTATGGCTCAAAATTTGGAGATGGTGTAGAAGGATCAGAGAAATCTGGACCTTGGCCTGATGGCAGTATTGGATTTCCATTGAGTAGTGTGCTTACAAATTATAAAGATGGAAAGCCGTTTGTCGTTGGAAGGAATGCGAGAATGCTGTCAGCATATTCGCTGCCAAGAATGATAGGAAGTGACACGGTAAGTTCATCGTTATAAATTCTTAATTGAGGGAGCGTTTCATTTGTGTATTGAATTGTTATTTAAAATCGTATAAATTTGATTTGATTTTCAGGGTTTGGACATGCCATCAGTTCTTTACTATCGAGCCATGCTTCAAGTTATCTTGCAACAACATGGAATTATATCTTCAAATAGGATTGCTGGCACTAATGATGAAACTGATTTTCGCGTTGGAAGAATGACGAAGAAATGTTCGTCATTTAATGACTATGTACGCTTTGCCTTTCAAAAGCTAGGTACTAGTTTGCCAAACTCGTTGGTGAGTTTTAACGAATATAATAAAATAATAATATATTTTTATATTCATATCAGTAGTACAGATTCTTACGTTTAATCTTTGTATTTTCTCAGACGGATAAAGAAATTGAAAATGTCCAGTCCACTTTTGCATCGCCAGAAATGCTGAACAAATTTCATAAATATTATCTTATTCGTGCTATGTTTGCATCCGTTGTGGAAGACCTTATGCTTCTAGACAGAACTTTATATTTGAGCGAACAGGTAATTAACGATTCTATAATTTTCTATAAACATTGGTAGGGTTTCTTATTATATGTGTGTATACGTACACATGCTCAACACTAATAAATCAATTATTGCTCATGTTGCAGAAAACTGTCGCAGAAGCGAATTTGGTACAGCTCTTCGATCCAGCTCTTTCCCCAAGGTCTCATGCAATTGTGGGTGTTAAATGTTAATTTTAAAATGCATATTTCAATGTCCGTCTTTGCCTCTGTCATGTAGTGAAAGTAAGCTTGAGTTTGATTAAACTTTCATAATAGATCGTTAAGAATGCAAAACTGTGATCATCCAAAACTTTCCATGAAAATAAACTAGAAAACATTTCTCTATATTTCTCACGGTTTCAAAATTACACATGACCAGGCTACAAACATCGTAATTATTGTTCTCATGAATTCTCTTTGCCCGTGAATAATTTATTCACTAACTGCATTTCTCAAACCCATTCTTTGTACACGTGTAAAATCTACTATAAAATACCAATACCATATACCTCAAGGTGCTCAGAAAAGTCAATAATTCTACAATTTCTCCCTTTGTTCGGATTCCATCACCACATTTCCCAAAGACGAGAAGTTCAATGTGAAACTGTGAAAGTACGAACCTAACTCTCCTCCCGATTTTGTGCACATTATGAGCCCCACTATTTATGATTGTTAAAAAGGTGGCAAATCGATATTAGCTCGACAGCTTGGAACATATATGGAGAATATAAGTATTTCAACTATCGATAAAATTAATGATGTATGCAGAAGCAGATAAAGTATAGTTTCACATAAAAATGTATGAAGAAGAAAATATATGCTTTGTTGACTCGTCTAGTGTACCCCTCCACTCTCCACATAAGTGTCGATGAAGTTTGAAAGTTTGACGCAATTGTGGCTCTCTACAAACCTACATTGTCATAATCATCTGCAGATAAGTACTTTTTCAATAGGCATTTACTTACATTAGGTATGTACATCCTTGATACGAGTGACAATAAATGTCCGGTTGCATCTTCAAAATTGAACACGGACATATTACGCATCCACAGGAATTCGCTCAATTTCTAAAGCCTTTTCCCTTCTTGGATTCAAATTGCAATAAATTATACAGTACACATGTTGTTAGTCCTGTAGCAAGGAAGGGAACATTAGTTTGTATTTTTATCTTTGTTGAGTAACTTCTCAGAATGTGGATAAGCTGTCGCAATTCGCGTTGGAAATTTATGCACGAAAAATACATATATACCACTTCGTACACCGCAGTCTTGTAAATGATCCAAGCACACGCTGCGCATGGCGTCTGGAATATAAGACGAATTGGAGGAAACAAGAACGATAATAATATACGCATACCTGGCTTGGATTGGAGTGAAGGACGGTTTTCATTAAACTTTAACCCATAATAAATCAGTGGAAATGATTGGCTTGTACGTGGAGACACTGACCGCATGCAAATGCGAAGAACCAAACGTTGGAAATTGGCTTGGCTTTCCACCTGAAGTGCATGCAAAATGTACGTGTATTTTCATTAAATATTTATTGCTGCAGGAAGTGTCCAAAAAAGCCGAAGAACAAACAAAACAGTGAGTGAAAGGTTCGTTGGAGTGAAAGCTCTCGTACACGACTTTGGGCATAGAGAGAAATAAAAATAATTAGTCAACTGCTTCCCATGCGGTTTATTCTGGGAGAAATGGGAAACGCAGTGGATTGTGGGAAGGTGAAATTATGCATAGTCTACACAAGTGCATTAACAACTTTTGCAAAGTGCTGCAATTAAGTGCTTAACTGTGCCTTAGAAGTTGTCTATGCAGACTCTTACCGTCTTAAACCTTTCAGTGAAATTATGTCCATGTGGATTTTGGGTGAACCCGACTAAGGAGTATGTGTGACACGTGCATTTCAAGGTCAGTAAAGCCGAATATTAAACATTTATAATTTCAATACTTTATGTGAACGTTCAGAACGTACTATCTTCACAAAGCCCATTGATTTGTGGTTGGTTGGAGTTGATTTAAAACTTACACTTTAGTTTAGAAGACTGAAGACTGTATTGAACCACGTTATCGTTACATAAATTCTCCAGAATTTCTTGTTGCAATTTACATGAAATGTCGTCTACTAGTGTGCATACAAAATGTGTCATCGTCTATGCCATCAAGTAAACACAATTTCAATTCTTTTTTATATTGGCATCTATAAAATTTCAAGGAAAAGCTAACATCGACATAATGTTGAAATAGCCATGCATGTAGGCATGCTGGGGCAAGCCTCGAAGTTTGCTGCTGGACTTGGTGAGTTACTTCTTTTCATACATTATTCTTTAAATGAAAATTTGTTGATGAAGACATGCTAGGAACAAATGATGCAAATACCCTAAATTTCCCCCCAAATTACCTTTCCCGCAACAACAATAACAAATATTACGAAAACTATATTATTGTAATCACGGAACTAAACCTACTGGACCATATAAGCTCATTTGATTGAAAATTTACTAAGTTATGAATACTTTCGAGTTTGCAGTCCCAAGTTCTGTGCATATTCTCTCAAGCAGTACACAAAATAACTTACACTCATAATCGTATAGAACAAAGGAAAGTGGAATAATGCCAGCATCCCATAATGCAAAGTACGAGCCAGCTTTTGTGAAGAGTTACGAATTCAGACAAAAGCGAAGGCTAATTTGCTCTCTTGATTGATAAAGGTTTTATATGTCACAATATGCTGCTGAAGCTCAACAATAGCCACGATCATAATCATAAAAAAATGGAGAGCAGACCGTGTGTAGTTCTATCCTAGTCATGCTTTAGCTTCGCAACTTCCAAGACATAGGGGTCAACCGATCTCTGGTCAGGTCTTGAGATGAGCCTTGTATTGGAATTACAGGAACAAAAAACCACATTAACACTGCTCTCAACTCTCAACTTCTTACGGTTTGCGTGTATCTACATGTGATATCTATAGTACCTTGCTTGCTCGAATGAGAAACGAAGTAAGAAGGAGACGAGATTTTTACAAGAAAATTACACAAAATTGCATGATTGTGTATTGCGCAAGAATCCTAAAGAAATAACTTTCATACATAAAACCAGAGAACATGTATAATAAACATACATACCTACACATCATAACACTTGAGCAAGTTTCCTGCTTGTTCACATATACACATATTGCCGAAAACAATACATTTGGCTGTATCTCGATCTTACTACAATGTACTCAAGAAACACCTGAATGCATATAATAAACCTGTGAAATCTCCATCTCCCCATGTGGAATTTAAGTTACCTTCAACTTGTATCCTTTCTTGCATTATATTGCCTATTTCTCAATGCACTCTCACTCTCATGCAAGTGTTTTTTGTGTTTAACATATTTGCACCAAATAATAATGCTCGTGTCCTTGTTTTACGTGGTTAAATTATCATTCGGCAACTATGAAATATTATAGTTTTGATTGCAATCCTAATCACATATATCACACGAAGCATAAGGATTACTGACAACTTAGTTAGAGAAACCGACATACTTATTTTTTTCATTCATTTTCTGGAGGAGTTCAAGCCAACACTACGTGTGTATAAGTTCTAGATTGCTAACGTGTGCCTATTGTGATTTCCATTCACAATTACTCAATATTCGGGTCAGCATCGGCACTTATATAAGTAACCAGAAACAAAGAAAAGAGTTTTACTTTCGGCACCCTGCGTCGTCCATCCATCCTTGTTCCCTGCTCGCGTAACACCAGACCGAAGTCAAAATGTAAGACGTCAACGAGAGGTGCATATATGTCACCTTCTCGCCTACAACATATCTATAACTATAATTTTTTTTATATTGACAACCTTTATTGTACCTCAATAAGCTCGGCTAATCCCTACTTACTCTTGCGTGGCAGGTTCTCCTATATAATCATGGTAGTATGGATCGTTGCCATCATTTACTTTTTCAATATCATTCGGAGGATGTGCGTCGACTTGCTCGTAAGACCAGCATGACATCATCACACCATCGAGAGGGGGTTGAGCTCCGGTGAAAGCAGTCCGCAAACAACTCCAGACCACAAATCCAAAAACTTCAATTGCTCACACCTCTTCAAAAGATGCATATAATAACACATCTTTATACTATATACTCGAAATTACAAAAAACTTCTATTTAGCTATTTCCGTAGGCTTATTGTGAACATGGACGCACGACGAGAAGTATTTGCACGCTTTCTTTGTTGCCGGTTGTAGAAAGAATTTTTTAGTCATGCAATGCTCGCATTATCGGACAACAAGCGATCAAAAGAAACGCCTCAAAACTAACGTGAAAATTACATGCTAAACCTATTAATATTGGTAAACCGTATGAATTTTTCGTGACGTTTGGAGTGGAGGAGGAGAAGAAAGCAAAAAAAGAAGAATCTATCAAACCATATACTCGAGAGCTTTGTTACATTTTTACTGTGTGTAGCGTTGGATGAGAGCTCACATGATTTTTTCCAAGTTTAGATTGTCGTAGTTTGTGTAAAAGGAGGACTCAACCACTCAACTATATAGATTAGCTCAAAGCTCAATTTACTTCATAATCTGTATCGTAAATACTTTCGTCAACGAGTGTAAATGTAAATCCGTAATTCCTCTTGATGGTCTAAATTACTCAGATTTGTCACATGTCAGCCTCTATTAAATGTATTCAGGCAGTTGTAAACAAAAATTTGTGTGATTGTGATAAATGACAGGACAGGGGTGAGGGGTTTTGTCGGTTTAGTTGTGTGAAATGCCAAATGCATCACCGCTTCTCGAGACAAACACTTTCTTGCAGATTTGCAACAAGCAATTTTTGTGCAGCTTTGTAATCTTAGCTTCGTCAGTGATGCACTATAGCGTATAGCAGATGAGCAGAAGAGTAAATTTTAACTTGGATATATGTATTTTTTGTAAGGACACAAGTTGTACAAATAAATCAAACTAATGACCTTATGAACTCCTATTGTCACTCCAATTAATGTCTTCAGAGCTTTGCATGTAACCGTGATATTCAATTTTGTCAAATATGCCATCGCACATAAAAAAGAACACGCGTTTATTTCTTCTTCTTCTCAGCTTTTTGCATGGTTTTCCACAATGTATTTTACAATAGTACTTGTGCAATACATTCAAGCACAAGGGGAAGCATGGCTGTAATCTAGTTTCTGGAGAAACCTGCATGGGGTTCACCGATGATCTTCGACATATAGGGAGTTATATGTTACATAAAGAGATTTGATAAAGTATTCTTTGACATATCTCTTGTTACATATATTTTATAAAATGACTTTAGAGTTTCGTACGAAATTTTTTCGATTATTATATTATTAAGCATGTAAGTAAATTACTAGAAAAGTATTTTGAACTGAAACGGATACTCTGAACTTGAAGCTGTGCATAAACAAACAAAACATGACACTGCCAATTTCCAAATTTTTTTATCGTTCCTCTGATTATTGATTGTCACCTTAGCTCAAAATCATTCCCGATAAGGATTCCTGCTTGTCTAACAAACAATGATTTCTGAAAACTCTTGACGCATTCTTTTTAGAGCTTGAGTTTACGTACGTAAGCACGTGCTTCATGTTCACCTTGTTGAAATAAACCATGGTAACGGTTGAAAGAAGTAGCGCCGGGCGGGTACTTTGGCACTTCGAGCGTAACAGCAGTTTACTACAATATGTGGCGAATTGGATCGTTCGGAAGCTCGTCGTTGTCGCCTGCTTTCTGAATAAGCGTC